>JAODLL010003790.1:0-11524 GCA_026546735.1 Forbesichthys agassizii
ACAATTTCGATTTAATTAAATATACTATTGTTTGACAAACGACCTGGGACACTTTATTGGAGCTTTGATCGTCTCCATCATGGACCTTTTTCCAGAGATATAGTAACAATTAATCTGCTTAATCAGAAGGTGTCGGGGTGTTGCTATGTGCCGTAGTTGTGTGGGATTAACAAAAAACATGCAGAAAAACTATGCTATGGATTTGGATATTTGTAAAATCATGGGACAGTCAAACACATTTGTTATGAGGTAATAATAGTATAATTACCTTCACTGTATCATTTTTAAATGTGTAAAAGACTTGTTTATTGTAACTGGAAGAATGTAGTTTAACAACAAAACCCTATCTGGTAGCCTACTGTAAGATTCTCCCCTCAGCCATCCATCCAAATCTGAATGATTTCATTTCACCTTATTCTGATAGGCTTTGGAACTATATTTCTTATTAAATAAAGCAACCACTATTTACAGTATGTATCTTACATAGTAAGATTAACTAACTCATACCATCTGGTAGCTACATCCTCCTGTTACTGTGACTGTAATGAGTGACACTATGTTGGATGTGTCCATGTGCATTCCTCAGCATCAGAGGGTCCTGCTTGGTTATGTCTCTAGTATTTACACATTTTTCTCCCTAAGATTCGAGGTGCGTTAAAGCAGGCCGAAATGGACATCCAGGCTAGCTGGTCAGCCTCAGAGGCCCTGCAGCTGTGGCTGCAGCTGACCCATGAGGTGGAGGTCCAGTACTACAACGTGAAGAAGCAAAGGGCCGAGCTGCAGCTAAACACCGCCAAGGAAGAGGTGAAGCAGGAGATATATTAGCATACTTAACATTCATAGATTAGTATTTCCTTAACTTGTATGTATTACTAGTTATGCACACAAAGGCTGTCTAAATTCATCCACGTAAGTCACCTTGTCTCTGATGGGGGAGGGGCCCTATCAAATAGAGTTATCTGGGGGTAAACAATAGGACACTACAACAATATATAAAGCAGGCCTCAGATTGACCATATGTACTTTGGAATGAATGTAATATACTGTAAAATACCCATTAAATCCCCCAGAGAGAAATAATGGGCAATATTATGGTGAAATCTGCGGATTGGCCCATTGACTTGCATGGAACACTGGGTCATTCTAGTCTGCATAAAGGTTTAAAAGTCCTAACCTGACGTACCAGATGGATTGTTAGTCACAAGTCCATCTTAGGAGCCATGCATTTAAAATAATTAACTGTTAGAAAAGGGAAGGGACTTTCAAAAAATACTTGGCAGTTGATTGGTTGATCCAACTGGTTGTTTTCGCTGTCGGCAAACCCAAACCACGCCCGTATAGCAATAAATACGACGATTGGTTGGTTCAGTCATTGTTATTCCAGCCTCTCTGACTGTACTCTTCATTTGTTTTTCCCTTTGCATGTTTGTGTGCTCCTGGGCTTTCCTTTGCATGCATCATAACAAGTGGAGCAACTGCGTTGTGCACCCGCTATACTGTATATAGGCACTAATATAATGGCCACACCATTGACTCTAGGCCAGGTTTTTGTTGATCAATCACTTTCCGTTGCTTCAAGATAACAATGCGCCAGACCACGCCTCATGCTTCCACCAACACACCCACGGGCACTCAACAAAAGTGCATTTACTATGTAAGCAATGTGGGCGCTGGACAGGAAAATGACGACGGCATCGGTCTGAAACTAGCAGATTAAGACACTTTCAATGCCGCTTTGTGCCAGGTGTAAGATCGAGCCCTTAATCGTCTTTATTGGTCTGCCGTACTACTTCCAGGCAGAGAAGATTAAAAAGAAGAGGAGTTCAGTGCTTGGCACTCTCCACATGGCCCACAGCTCATCGCTGGACCAGGTTGACCACAAGATCCTGGAGGCAAAGTGAGTCACAATGTTTGAGTGTGAACAACTGTATGATTGTACTGTAGAAATATATGATTGGCAAGATGAAGTGAAGCATCAAGGGAGCAATACTGAATGCAGCATTCAGTCAGGAAATATTTGTTTTGTGAGGAATAATGTAAATAGGCCAGCAACATGAAGGAAATCTTCTTTTCAGCCATGTGCACAGAAAACATCAAAACATAATACATGAATGTAAAAATATCGGTCCCTGGTTGTATTTATCACTGCACAGGATGCATTGGATAGCACTGTGGCCTCACAGCAAGAAGGTCTCGGGTTTGAACCCAAACTTCCTGTGTCGAGTGTGGAGTTTGCATGTTCTCCCCGTGTCTGCGTGGGTTTCCCCCACTATCAAATAACATGTTCATTTTCCGGTCAGTGCCGTTTTACCAGTGACACTGGCTTCAATCTGGAGTTGGTCCCAGGGCGCTGCACAGTGGCTGCCCATTGCTCCCTTGAGGGATGGGTTAAATGCAGAGAATGAATGCTGCTTCATGTATGTGTATTTCACAATAAAAGTACCTTTATTATCGTTTTGCTCTACAATTCAAGAAGAGCATTTACACAAATTCAAACTAATACCATTTGATCTATGCGGTTAAAACAAGTCTGATTAAAACACTACTGTAAATACAGTATACAGAGGTAATCAAGAATACATATACAGCATTGTTTCTATTAGCCCACATAGTGATTTCTGTTGATCCCACAGACTATAACCATAAGGATGAGCGTGCTTTGTTTCTATGAGCAGGAAGGCATTTTGACCACCTCCTGCACTACCCACATTCAGCACGACAGCATATGCATTTCGCATCGGAAGGTGGCGGTCCATCCATAGAAATACTGTATATAAGAACAGGTCCATCGCTTATAATACATCCATGGTCCATCGCCTGCCCAGTTTTTCATTTGCGTACGTGTGACTTGAAAAATAACTCAGAGGGCACATTTATCAGTGCAATTAATCTGCGTAAATCTTTATTTCTGCATTTTTTAAATTATAATTAATTAATCAAAAGTAACATGTTATTTTGACAACCCTAGTTTTTATACAAACTGCAGCATGAAGACAAATTTATATATATAATCTATATATCCTTCCTGCAACCATCCATCAATTACATCTAACCATCTATACATCCATCATCTTATTTCTTTCTTTCTTTCTTTTTTCTTTCTATCCTTCCTTCACAGGAACTCCCTGTTTGAGGTCACGGCCTGCCTGCGGGAACGTCTGCACCGCTGGCAACAAATTGAGTTTCTGTGTGGTTTCCCGATCTTCCGGAATCCCGGCCTGGGGAAGCTCACCGCCCAGCTGTACTCTGACCTCAGCGCGCCGGTGCCTCACAGAGGGCCTCAAGCTCCCTGCTCCTGCCAGAGCTCCGTGCATGGATCCATGGAGGACCTGTTCGAAGATCCCATCCCACCAGCTGTATCAGCAATACCAAGTTAGTAAGAAGAATATGGAAATAGTATGGTTACATATATCATTAGAAAGACACTGTAAGAACCATTAAATAGAAAGATACTGTGAGAAAAATAATTAGAAAGACACTGTAAGGACCATTCAATAGACAGATACTGTGAGAACTAATCATTAGAAAGACACTGTAAGAACTATTCAATAGAAAGATACTATGGGAACCAATCATTAGAAAGACATTGTATGAACCATTCAATAGAAAGATATGGTGAGAACCAATCATTAGAAAGACAATGTAAGAAACAATCGGAATGCATAGACATGAAAGAAATAACGGCCAGGCTACATTGTGTATGCTGTGTATACAGAGTGTTTGCTGCAACACTCCATCCATCCATCCATCTATCCATCCATCCATCTTCATCCGCTTATCCGGAGTCGGGTCGTGGGGGCCAGCAGCTCCAGCAGGGGACCCCAAATTTCCCTTTCCAAAGCCACATTAGCAAGCACTGACTGGGGATCACAAGGCGTTCCCAGGCCAGTGTGGAGATAAAATATCTCCACCTGGGTCTTACCTTAGGCCTCCTTTCAGCTGGACGTGCCTGGAACACCTCCCAAGGGAGGCGCTTAGGGGGAATCCTTACCAGATGCCCGGACCACCTCAACTGGCTGCTTTCGGCGCAAAGGAGCAGCGGCTCTACTCCGAGTTCCTCAGGGTTAGCGGAGTTTCTCACCCTATCTCTAAGGGAGACGCCAGCCACCCACCTGAGAAAAGTGATCTAGTTATTTTCGTCATGACCCACCCTTCGCGATCGCGACCATCGTCACAATGGTGCCACAACCCCAGTCTGCCATTCTTTTGGCACTGTTCCAAACTTTCACGAGATGTTAAAGAGGCGTGTCATCCAACACATTCCCTACACTTCCAAAGCTTTTAGCATTTCTGGACAGATCTCATCATTTCCCAGGTCTTTGCTACTGAGGAGTTGTTTGACTACCTCAGTGATCTCCCCCAGGTAAGTTGACGATGATCCCTCATCAGCCATCATTTGTCTCTACCATAGAGAATGTGTCAGTCAAATTCAGGAGTTCCTCAACGTGTTCCTTCCACCGCCCAATTACCTCATCACTTAAGGTCAACAGCATCCCATCCTTACTGTACACAGCTTGGATGGTTCACCGCTTCCCCCTCCTGAGGTGGCAGACAGTTTTCCAGAAACTCTTTGGTGCTGACCGAAAGTCTTTTTCCACGGCTTCTCCGAAGTTCTACCACACCCGCTGCTTTGCTTCTGCTACGGCAGATACTGCAGCCCTTTGGGCCCGTCAGTACCTTGCAACCGCCTCCTGAGTCTTCAGTCTTCCGGGACAATAAATCCCAAAAGGCCTCCTTCTTCATTCGGACGGCTTCCCTGACCACTGGTGTCCATCACCGTCTTCGAGGCTTACCGCCCCTTGAGGCTCATAAGACCTTAAGTCCACAGCTCTCTGCCACAGCTTCAGCAATGGAAGCTTTGAACATTGCTCAGTTTTAGTGTCCCCAACCTCCACAGGAATGTCAGATTGTCTATTTACATTTTTTTCATGAGGTGTATGCAGCATTTTACATAGAAATTGGTCATACATGGTCTGTTTATTTTTAATCCAAGCTACCAGTAAACAGGAAATGATTTGCCCTACATCTGCTGCAGGTGTAGCCATGAAAAATATACATTCTGTTCTGATTAAGCTATGCATTCAATGTAGCCTGGCCATAAGAAGAACACTGTAAGAACCAGTAAATAGAATTTAATTATAATTAGGCACTGTAATTATTGGAAGGACACACATTAGAAAGACATTGTAAGAACCAACCAAATGATTTTAAATAAGACCGTGCTTAGTTTTTTATGACCTAAATTCAGAAAATTGGCCCTGTCAATTTAAGATTAGGAGTATTAAGAATATTAGTTGGTAATGGAAGTCATGATGAAAGCAATCACAAAAATGTGGAGAAAACAAATCATATGGCATTTAACCTTTGGACTTTATACTTTGGCAGTGTGCATGATTGAAGTGAGAGATTTAAAAGTAAAATGTATTATTAAATTGAATGACCTTTGGTTTTCCTCCAGTTTCATCAATAAAGCACTCTCCTCTGGCTCGGGGTTCCACCACATGTCGTTCACGTCGTCCAGGGGTTATCACCCAGTCTTCATCCTCCACAATTTCTTCTGACCCTGATCTTATCATGCCTGCCCGGGCCTCACAGCCCTGCTTTGAAGAACAGGAGGGGAACTTCCTGAATCATAAGAAGAGGCAGTACGTCAGATGTCAGCTCACATCTCATCCACATTTTGAATATACATTAGTTATTTAATTTCCCCACTGTTTTATAATGATGCATGAATTACAATTGATTGGAAAAGTATTAATTGCCTCTCTATTTCCTTCCTCCGTCTGAAAGTGAGTCCCTGGAGGCTTTTCCAGATGGGGAATACATGACTTCCACTCAATTTGGCAGGATGATTGCTAAATCTGCCACCATTGACTGCTCTGCTCAAAAGGTAAACCAAGGGAAAGTGGAGGTATTGGCAGACAGTTCCATAGGGAAGTCCTCCAACAAAGAACTGGAAGCTTCCATTCAATCATCAAACACCATAGAAGAGACAGAGGTCTGTGCAAATGTTACCACAAGGAAGATGAAAAACAATATAGTCATGGATATTCATAGAGGCCTGGAGACACCCCCTGATTTGGTTGACAAAGTGGACACTGCTGAGTCATTGACGGATACCATTTCACTTGATGGACAAGCTAGAAAAGGGCTTAGTAATGAGTATAAAGATTTTGCCGCTATGAAAATTGATGGAGATACAACAGAGGTTTTAGTAGATACTGCCGCAGGGAACATAAGCAGTGATGTTAGTGATTTTCCCCTGGATGCTACTAGAAAGACGTTTTGGAATGAGGATATACCAGTAAATGTCAGGACTAGGAAAATATCGAGAGATATGATGGGAGGTTCAATGGACAGTGGATCAGAAAAAATGATACAGGGTGAGATTGAGCTGCATTTTGACACAATAACCAGGAAATTTACAAGGGATATGATGGGAATGTCTATGGACACATGTTTTACAAAGTTGTCTTGGGATAAAGGAGATTATCAACTTGATTCTTCAGTAAGGGGAATGCCAATTGAAAAAATGTCAGTCTTTTCTGGAACAAAAGCAAGAAAGGTATCTAGAGAAGAGTCAACGTATACAGGTGACACTGCTTCCAGAAAGAATGAACAAAGAGAATCACTTTTAGATATACCATCTCATAAGGTGTCTAGAGAGAAACAGGAGTTTGGTTTAGAATCTTCAGCAAGTAGGAAGATACTGAGAGATGACCAGGAGACACCAACCCCCTCTATAAGAAGAATATTACCCAGGGACATTGACAGTTGCATAGACACCTCTACAGGAAATGACTCCTGGGACAGGGCTGACATTCCCATGGAATCCGCAAAACAAAGGATGCAATCAGATTCAAGCTCATGTCGGATTGGTCAGCCAGACCTCACCATAACCTCCTTGTTGCCACAGAAACCAGCCTCAGAGTGTTTCCACCCTGGTCAATTAAGTCTGCTTGTGTACGACGGAATCCTAGAGAAGTCCTGCAAACCTTTTAAACCAACCTCAAATCACAGTGGAGACTCCTCTGCCTCAGTCCCCAACCTGCCCCACAACATACTGCAGAGGGACAATGAGCCACACTTGCCTCTAGCCTCCACTCCTCTGAGTACACAAACCCGCGACGGTGGAGAAGGCAGAAGCAAGGATAAAGAAAAAGGCAAAAAATCTTCTATACTCAAGAACCTGTTCAAAAAGAAAAAAGAACCAGCCTCCGAAAAGCCTCAAAGTGGTCTTCAGAAACTCTGACAGCAGAGTTAAAGATACTGTATGTATTTTTAGATTTATTTTAGATAGATTAGTTTTTTTATTTTTATTTTGTGAAATATAGAAAGATCTAGATCTATAGAGATTTAGAACAGCAGAGAGCCTCACTGGTGCAAAAAACGTAATGGGAAATTAAGTTTAGTGTTAAGGCTAGGCACCACCCTTAAAACGTTTGATTTTGCATCCATCTGTCAAATTTCTGATTTTGGCATATTTTGCAACTTTAACTTGCATGTTTTCATAATCTGCACAAAATTAAATTAAAAATGTATATACAATTTCTAAATTTGTATAATTGTATCTCCACTATGTTAACTGCATCTACCATACATATAGTTTTGGTAACAGGTTTCAAGTAGACAGTCAACCCATATTTTTAAAACGTACCATGTTGAAACATCATTAGAAAGCATACTTTCTGGAGCATATGGCTGGCTAGTCCATATCCAATTGTATATATCTAAGTGTAAAAAATGGATTATCGTAACAATCAAATTAGCTGATGTTATCTGATTAGCTGATGCCAACGTTTTCCTCAATTGCATATATATTATTGTTCAATTAATAAAACTTGTAATACAAACACATTTTGTATTTATGGAAACATTAAACTGGTAGAATGTCAGTCTGATTGGAATAAAGAGAAAAAAACCTATCCAAGGGTGGTGCCTGGCTTAACTGGAAAAGAAAAGCCACACAAACAGCTGATGAAAACATTTGTTTGGCAAAAGTGAAGACATTTCTGCAAAGCATCCTCACTAGAATATTGGTCTTGATCTGACTGTATTTCATAACCAACATAGATTTGATGACCATTGGCACACTGGAGAAGGGTCCTCTTCATATTTTGATTACCTCATGTGTAATCTTGACAATGTTAGGCTCCAAGCCAGAAGGATTGTACACAATTCCTATCCCATTTCTTCTATCACCAGCATACTCGCCAGACATGTCACCTATTAGGGGTGACATTGGTGCAGTGGCTAGAGTGGGGTGACAGGTTATTGAGAAGGCGCTGGTTCGAACCCTTCTATCTCCTCACCAAGTGTCGACTTATCCATGAGACACTAAGTAACTGCTCCCAGTGCAGTGGTCAGTTGTGCATTGCATGTGAGGCAATCCTGAGGCAAGTGCTTTGAGTGGCCGGAAGGTTTGAAAAGCACTATATAAATGCAGTCCATTTACCTATTGGGTATGATCAGGATGCTTCGAATCGGCGCTTATGACAGCCAGATATAACAAAAGCTATTGAAGACGATTTCAGATGCCACAGTCAGCAACATTTCGTTCTAGGTGGAATAAGAAATGCTGGAGAAAGATTGATTGAACTCTATATCCAAACAAATACACCTCTCTCCAATGCTTCTTAAAAAGCTCTGCTCTGGACACATATAGCCAAGACCGGGATAGTGTTGTGTGGTCTGCGCCAGTTTGTGTTCAAATTAACAGATGAATAAACAGATTCATATCTGTGAAGACAAGTGATTAAATTCAGTAGATCTTCATCTGAGAGAATTGTGTTGTGCTTATTAGTTGTTCTATATAGTTTGGATTAAAAAAAAAAGCCTTTTATTTATTAAAAGTGATATGTAATGTGTTCAGTGTGAATGAGTGATTGTTTTACACTTTTAACAAGTCTTACATTTGAACTGAAACTGTGATCTTTTCTTTTTTTGTTAGTTTATTAAATGTAGCAGGTAAAATGTATTGTGTTTGGGTTGAAAATTACACAAATTAAGAAACCTTATTTTCAATTGTAAAACTTCTAGTCTTTTTGTAGGGGATATTCAGTTGTCAAACAGAAAATATATAGTGATGAATTTAGCAAAACTGCTTCTCATTTTAATATTGTGCTTTAACTTATCTTAGACTTACACTTTTTGCTCATCTCCTATGCAGCAAGCATATTATTTTATATATAAAAAGAGACTGTATAGTGGATTATGTAATCCAGATCGAATGACATCACACTTTCTCTGGAACCCAATCTCCTCTCTTTGATTTCATTGCTGGTCCAGCTGTGCAAGCAGTTGCAGACAAGATAATACAAGCAGTATAAAAGGTGTATTTGTAATTATATACATATATTAAATATATATATATACTATATACTGTATATACATTATATACTGTGGAGTGTCGTGCCTGGCCCGGCCCGACCACTGGGTGGCACTGGGGAGAGGGAGAGGATAGGCCAAGCAGGCTGCCCCAGAGGCCCTGCCTACCACTGAATACTTACCAATTCCCTCCTCAATCAGTGGAATGGCCGGCAGCTGCAGGGAGCTGCATTTAGGCAAGCAGACTCCCCTGCCTCTGGTTCTCTTTCGCTCTCCTCAGACCCGGTCGTCAGGTGGTTATGCCCTACTCATAACTGTATGACAAGGAAAGATGTGTTGAGCGCCCCGGTCTGCAAATCATTTTAGTTACTGTCCTGAAAGGCCCGTTTTTGCCTCAGTTAAATAAATTCCTTTGTTACTTACCTGC
The DNA here is from genome assembly GCA_026546735.1 of Forbesichthys agassizii. Lineage (NCBI taxonomy): Eukaryota > Metazoa > Chordata > Actinopteri > Percopsiformes > Amblyopsidae > Forbesichthys > Forbesichthys agassizii. The sequence goes on from JAODLL010003790.1 coordinate 9,755, forward strand.
ACACCTGGTCTGAGGCATAATTATTGGGATTACCAATGGGGGTTACGTGTCACAATACACACACTACTTTAAGAGATATTTAAGTATTTTTAAATATTTTGTACTAATACGTATGAATGGGGAAGGTATAGAACTTCTAAAATGCCATAAATGTTTTACACAATTTAAAAACAATTATATTTACAGTACTCAGTGCTTAGAGGTACTTTGTAGTAATGCATCATCCTTTGCAACAGTACTTAAAAGAACAACTTATGATCTTGCACCAGAATTTCAGATCAAAACATGCATTGCACTTAACGAAACCCATTGTTTGTATGGCATAGGAACTATTTATACTTTTTTCAAATAGTGTATTGTGTTACTTATGATATGGATACATGTTTGGCCTGTTCTGTTTATTTATTTGATTTAAATTAGTGGCAGTCAGCAACATGATAACATTTATAGCATTTATTTGGAGAAGTTTAATATATAGTAAAATATATGTGAATAAACAGTCCTTAAATGGCAGGTTGTATGGTTTTGTCTATTTTAATGATGGCATACGATTGACATCCTCTGCCTCTGCTTGGCTAAATATACATTTGGAATTGTCTTATACTGTGTGTTTCTAATGAATAGAAATATTGCATATACTGTACATGACATTATGTACAGTAGATTCACAGTTGTATACACAAAGCAACAGTGTCAGTAAAGGCCCTATGCCAGCAGATGGTGATAGAACACAGTCAGTTTGACTGGTAAAAGGAGAGGTTTGTAAAAATAGTGTGTTGTGTTGACTTGAACTGCAATACTGTAGGCATTTGACACTGAAATAAATCAATATCTTCTGGAAACATTGTAACCTAACAGTGAATTATGTGTGTATGGGTATAGGATATATACATGATGTATACTGGTCCATATCCATTTCTAGATATATGCACTGCTCCCTTGAGGGATGGGTTAAATGCAGAAAACACATTTTGCTACATGTACCTGAATGTGTATGTGACAATAAAAAAAGCACCTTATATCAGCAAACAAAACCACAGAGAGACTTATCAATTACAATACATAGCAACAGTTCATAACTGTACACTATATGGCAGTTTATCATAGAAGTCAGTTAAGCAATAACACACGAGAGGGAGTGCTAGGGACTGAATATCAGCACGGCTGTGATTCGGTTGACGTTATGAAGCCGTAGGCCGAGCGTTGAAGAAGTATAATGTGCTTAAACTACACCATGCTGTAGGCTAGACAGACGCTCGACGCAGAGGCATCAATTGGCCTTAGTAAGGAGGAATCAGACTGGAATTTGAAACTAGGCTTAGGATCTGAACTGAATAAATGACACATTAAACACTTTGCATGTTTTTAACTAACAAACACTGTACAGGTATGTGAAGAGGATACTCCAGTGGTTAGGGTAGTCAACTCCCAAGAGAAAGATCGGCGAATTGATCCCCAACATGCCCCACCAGAATCGCCTCCTTAAAAGTAAAGTCAGCGATTGTAAGATAACACTTTTGTTATAGGGAATGAGGATGTAGGGGGGTCTCATTGGCCTCGTCTCCTGCCCCTGGAGCCCCGGGGGGTTGGAGGCACTGTGATGTGAGTTTCCGCCTTGCCTGGTCTGGGGTCGGGAGGGTGGGGTCGGGCAGGGGAAGCGTCCCTCTCCTGGTACGCGTGACCACTCCGGACATGGAGGTCGAGGGCCTCGAGCATCTGGCCTCTATTAATGCCTGGGGCGTGCGGCGTGTCCCTGGGCCTGGGACCAGT
>JAODLL010003791.1:0-11523 GCA_026546735.1 Forbesichthys agassizii
ATCTCTCGCTCCATAGTCCCCTCACTCGCGAACAAGACCCCGAGGTACTTGAACTCCTTCACTTGGGGTAAGGACTCCTTCTCATCACCAGTAAAGCTAAATAAATAACTGATGTGAGGTCACTTCCTGCTTTTGTGTAAAATGTGTAAGTTGGTATTTTATCAATATACAGTAAATAAACAAAGCCTTAACTTAGTAAGTCAAGACAGGCATTTCTTGCGATACCACTATTGCAGCATTTACATAAAAATATAGATGCCCCTAAACACCCCCCAAACTGAATCAAATTTTACTGGAATTATTTGCTAACCATTAAGTCACTTTTTAGGGGGTGAGAGCAAGATTTAGCAAAACTTAAATGTATAGGTCCAAATAAGGGACACCCTAGTGTGTAGCCTACTTCAACATATTTTGGGGATCCCGCTATTACCTAGATGGTCTGCTTCAGCGCATTCACAAACCCGCAGAAAAACCAATCCGCCCGTGATGCAAGCGTGCCTGGATTTTTAAAGGGAATAAGAGATGACACCGATTGGTTTATCGTTTGTTACGCCCAAAACATACCCATGAATAATGATGAAATTCCAAGCCTTTTGAACCATGCACCTGGTGCGTTGCTCGTTTATCTTCTGTTAAAATAGCAAACGTGGCTCTGGACACGCCCTAAATACAATTTGCGCCTTTTGTTTTAGACTGTATGCATAGATTGTTAAAATATGGCCCCATGGTCTCTAAAAAGTCACTATATATATTTTCTCTACCTCTCATTGAAATTCTCAGTACATGTAGTACATATTTAATAAGGGAATGTTGTGATTGGCTGTGAATACAGTGCATTCTGTTAACCCCTACCCCTCCTGTCAAGCACGGTCCGCTTCACATGTCTAGTCAGAAATGGGGCATAGCATATGCTACCTATGTTTTAGGGTACTTACCCAGATGAACGAAAATTAACATTCTGGACAGCGACAATGACGGGCACTTGTACATATCGGTGAATTGTAAATAGTAAATTTACAATAGTAAATTTGTATGTTTTCAAGTAGCTTTATTGTATTTGTATTAGAAATCGATAGTTCGCCAGAATAATTTGCATACCGGTACACAAAGGTCTAGCTAACGGCAATATTGTATAATACCAGCGTTTATGTCTGTCTGATGTTGTAGTCAGCAAATGTACACTGGCTGAAGCTTGCACTGCGAGTTGTCTACATACAGGGCCTCCTCGGACGTCTCACAAGTAGAAGTAGCTTCTATATCAATAATGCATACTGGGGAGATTTAAAGTTTCTGGTTTGAGCAATGGTTCAATACATTTGGTTTGAGCAATGGTTTAATAAATTTCTCATCTCATTGCTGTCGAGTATCCGGTTTCGGGAGACCCTGGGCTTCCTTTCTGCTCATTGATAAGGAGAATATGAAGCGCCATGCCGGTTTACCACAGACACATTTGTGATGCATGACTTAAGTGTGGAGGAGATTCATTCAGAACTGCATTTTATGCCTGTTTACGCTATAGCAGAGTTTACGCTTCAACAGGGTGAGGGTCTCAGCCTCTTCATTAGCACTACATCACATAAGCAACTCTGTGCTGAACGTCTGATGCATATATCCTCGTAAGCTCAACACTTACTCTATGACTTTCGGGAAGTAATACTGTTGATATCAGGGGGTCAGGGTCTGACTCTAGGCTTGAAGCAGCCGTGACGTGTGGTGACTGGTGGTACTGCAGCCTATAGGACCAACTGCAATACACACCCCATTCATTCATTAATTATTGGTTTAACTGCTCCGCAATATTTCTTTCAGGTGCCGCACTTGGTTCACATGGTGCTTAATAATATTCTCTTGGTGCTTATGTTAATTTTTTCACAATGTGAACAACAATGTCACAACAATGTCAATATGGATATGTGGTTTATATTTCTTTTGGAAAGAGGATTGGACTACATAAAGACAGTTGGATTATTTGGATACTGATTTCAACACGACAATGCCGACTGGTATTGGCAGCCGGGTGTTAGCAGGTAGGTAGGCTACTTAACCAGTATCTTTCAAATAATGCATATTGACTCTCAATCACATTGAGTGCTTACTTCTGCAATGAATGCATAGCAATCAGACTGTATGATGTTAAAAGACAGTGAGTGATTTAGCTGTGGAATTGTAGGCTGTTGAAGGACAGTCAATTTAGTAGGCTAATAACTTGCATTGGAGCAGGATAAATACTGAGCTGATTCGAACTTTCTCTACGCTTTTATATCCTCGTGTGAGGGGTATGCAAATTGGGGGACCATATAGTCCCCCGATTATAGCCCTCCCAAAAAACAGAGAAATTATTAAATACAGTTTAACGGTCTAACTCTACAATACAATACTACATAGTTAACCATGTTCACATGTTTAAAGGAATGGATTTCTAACATATAAACATGAATTAATTAAAAGTAATTAGACATTCATGCACGCTTTCCAAATAAAATAGCATGGTTGCACAAATGGATTAGTGTGTCTGTAGACAATATACACATCAAAGTAAGGTAAGACATCAGTTCTAAACTACCGCTAAAAAGGGTCATGTTATCATCTGAAGAACCTGATAATCGCATGCAGTATAACAAAACTGCTAAGACAGTATATAGACACATATTATTGATTTAAATGCCCAATACAGTACTATTTCATTGTCATAAGAATAACAACAACGGTTGATTCAGTTTGCACCAGTGTCCAGACATTTAAAAATGAAAGTGAAATGTGACTGGCTGCATACCATAACCCCTGCGACCCCCAAAATGTTGTAACAAATAACTGTAACAAATAACTCTACTCATTTTTTATGTGACACTAAATATAGTTAGAGGGGATGATCTGAATCCTATTCTACCATCCTACAAAAGTGCAGCATCCAAAACATTTTGATCCCACATCAGACAGACATTTTTTCTTAAAGAAAACATGTTAAACGCCTAAAGATGTTTCTACAGTATTTACATTAACGCAAGCATGTTTTATTTTCTCACTGGGGCAAAACGCCACTGGAAAGGAATATAAGGATTGGGGATTTAGAACTTACTTGCATTTAGAACTTTCTGGTTTCCATATACTTCTATTTCATCCAGCTAAATTACACAGTAGGCTATATTGTGCATTGTAATGATCCAAACTACAGGCCTCCTGTGCACAACAAGCTGTTCCTTTTAATAGCAATTTAAGGAACCTTAAATAGCAATTTAAGGAACTAGGCACTAAATGCTCCTTAAACATCTGCAGGATCTTAGTATGCACTCTTGTTGATGCATTTGGAGGTAGTTTGGCTGGAGACTAATGGAGAAACAAGGATATGTATTTGTCACAGAGGTCAGTAGATATCTGCCTTAAGTTCTTTCTAAAAGTGTTCCTTGAATGTTTGGTTTGTTGAAAACAGTTTCAACATGCATCTTTACCAGAACCTTCCAGGGAAGATTTTGATGAATACAGTATTTCATATACACAAATGTTGACACAAACAATGAAATGTGTTCATCCCATCCAATCAGTAACCATGTTAATCTATAGTGTCTCTACCGTATCAGTAAAAGAGTTTGTGGAAAATAGTAGGTCAGGGAAGGGTATTAATACAAGATGAATGGTGTTAATGTCTGGTTGAGAACATTGAATGTAAAAATCTAGCCTTTTCTGTATACTTAACTATATATATATTTACTTGGCCATGTTTGGCTATATTTTTCATGCATCTATATCTCTATCTATATCTGTTGTCATCATAGATATTATATATAATGTGTTGTGTCCAAAATACACAATTTCTAAGGCCTTCAGATGTACTTAACTACTAGAATGGGGAGTTGCAGCTTGGAGCATAAAAAGGAAAGCCGTTCTTTCCTGTAGTGATGGTGAGATAATGTGCTCTGTCCGGTCCAGCTGGGGCTAAGCTTAGACATCAAAAGGCTTTAACATAGAGGTATTGGCGCCTGGTGTACTGTACACTTTACACTTATAATTAAGTTATAAGGGTTAAAGTGGCAGTGTGTAAAACCATCTGCACTGCTGTCTGCAACATGATACATACCTGCTTACTGTATTTTACCCTGCAATTCCTAATTTTTCCACAATAACGTACGTCTACTAAGTCCATATGGGCCAGTTATCTAGTTCTCTGAGGATAATGTTTAATATTTATCCCAGATTTGTTCAATTATATTTTATACATTTCCAGTGAATACTTTAAAGGTGAATATTGTAATATCCTGAGTGTTTTCATGTAGACTACAATACATGAGCATAATTAGCATTCTAACTTTATTAGCTGTATTTCCTCATATTCATAAATAGAGTATTAAGAGTAGGAGGAAATATTTGATGAGTCTGTGACAGCTGCTCATAATATAAAATTACATCTTCAGTCATATTGACCCTACAATACGGTGACCAGATGTACCCGTTTGCCCGGGATTGTGACGATGTGTGTCCCGAGTCTCGACATATACTGTATCTCTAAAACACTAAAATATCCAAGTTTTTGACATTCACTACCAAATGGTTCCGATTCATTAAAATGTTAATACTATTACTGTAATGTTTCTGCTGTTTCTACATATGTGTCAGAGCCAAAAACCTGCGTAGAAATGCTTAGCAAAGATACAAATCTAAACAAAGATCAAGTGTGAGCAGCAAAACACGACAGTGAATACATGAACAAATGGGGCCTGAATTCAAAAGACCTCACCAGTCGTGCCTAGGGCTGTCGCCATAACCGCAATATTGCACTCACATTTTGGGCTGTCGAAAACAGCTTAACAACTTGTGCCATCACTTCTTTCTGTCTATAACATGACTAAGTCAAAGTATGTAGCTTTGTGCATTTGATTTTGCACTATTTAATATGCTTTTAATTAATTGGTCATATTTTTCAGATGACATTTTGATCAAACTTATGCCGTGATTGCATACCTACAGTCTATTTTATCTACACCAGCCTCATCATTTTAAGGTTAATTGATGTCTAGATATTTTTAAATATTATTTATAGCTCTATCGAACTATTTCATGCTTTTCCTGCTTTATTTAACATACTTCGTTTCGAAAGGTCAATGAATTTGGCAGGACACAGAATTAGGAGTAACACTGTGACAGTTTGAAGACGGAAACACATCCGAGCCTATAAATAAAAAGTGAATAGCATCAAAGAATGGCATTTTTTTATTGTTTCGTTTTGGTTTTTGACATGCTCCAGTTGTATTCAGTACTAATAAATTGAGGCATACATTTTCAGATATATTGAGGTTTTCAAGTTATATGCTGTTTGCTAACTGAAAAAGTAAAAAGTCAACTACCGGTGCAGATTAAACCATTACAGCTCGATTTGTACCTTCTTGTTTCTAACAGCAAGCTATCCCTACAAAACTGTGTGCAAGCTAGTTATTTTAATAGGTAACATTTTATAGGTATTTTAATAGTGTAAATATAATAAATAAATCGTCGTACTTATTTTAGTGTTGTAATTACTGATGTAAGTTACTATAGTAATATCACAGCCTGGCTTTTTATATTTCCCGCTGAGTGATCCTGCACCAGAAGACATATTTTATATGTGCTGGAGCAATAGCAAAATGCTTACTTTGACTACTTAGCAATCTCAAAATTTGACCGTGCATAGGGGAGAAAATCGAAAACGCCATACATTTTTCTCATAGGGAAAAAACGCTAAGACCCAGAAGTCCTTATTTGGGCATAATGACATAGGACTGGAGAGTTCTATGCCAAGTGTCAAGGCTGTTGCTACATTGTAGCCTTACCATGAATGAACCCACTATTCTGCTTGTCTATTTATAGTTGAGCTGCATGTTTAATTGTAAGTACACAGATGTGCATAAAAATATTGACAATGGACAATGGGGGGTTAACAACAGGAAGCTGTCATGCATTTCCCTTTCCAACACAACTACCTCCTTACACATCTCACAGAAAAATCTGAAAAGTCAGAAAAAAGAGGAAATATACAATCCAATATAGAAATCCAGTGGGAAATTCATATTACCAAGACTGTTAAAGCAAACAAATCCTTGGTCGTTTCCCCTTGTAGATTTTTGATGACAAAAACAAACAACGCATTTTATGATGGTGTGTCCCTGTGTTTGAGTTTGTTTCACAATCGAGTGTTGACCAAGAGTAAATAGAACTCCCTGAGCGCACTCAAGTCTCTTCTCCCTCCTGAACATTTCTCTATTATGGGCACAGTAGCCCAAATCGAGGTGATTTATTGCCAGAGAGAGCTCAAGTTGTTTAAAATGGCTGGTGTGATTAGTCATATATGCTTTGAAGCTGAAAAGGGGGGTGCACAGGGCCCTTACAAATTAACAGCAGCTGCAAACTGCAGTCGACCACAGCAAGGTGGTCAAACGTGGAAAGCGGCACCGTCGCCAGGGGACAAGGAGAGAAAGTGGGTCATTACAATCCTTTTAGGTATGTGTGTGTGACAGGAGAGAAAGATTTAGAGACTTTCAACATGTACTGTCAATGCCAATTACATTCAAGAGATGTAAAGAAATGGATTAATGCATCGCCAAATGCTCAAATTCTACAAACCTTTAGGTATCTTCAGGAGCCTTAATGTAACAAAGGCTTCTTGGACCAACTTTGATTGAGAAATTAGTTTGAGTTGGAAGGGTTGCAGAGAGAATGAACATCTTTGAACTTAAATGCATTAAAATAAAAGGCCCATTTATGCTTCTGCGTCAAAGCTACGGCGTCAGTTACAGATAGTGCGTAACCGACACATGAGGCTACGGCGTAGACTGACGTGCACCTCTCCAAAAATGTAAATACCCTTTATTCCATACGTCAATTCTATGCAGCAGTCTTGTGGCCACAAGCCCATATTCCAGAGTAGTGCTTTGGAATTTGGAATGTTTATTACAACGCCATAGCCTTCATGCATGCACAGTGTCTCTCTTTGACAATCCAGGTATAATTATTTGATTCGCTGGAAAGAAACTTTTTTATATGTCTTGCTTGAGCAATATTAATCAAGACTAGCCTACATCTGCACATGACAAAAGGGATTTTCCTTGGATTTCCTTGTTGTACGGACAGCAAAAGGCAGTCTTTTATAATACTACTTTGTGTCGGCACAGATTATTTTCTATGATATATGTTGGTGTAACTACAAGATTCTGTAGAAAGAAATAATTTTTATATATACTTTATAATAAAAATAAATATTATGTTATTAAATAAACTTTAGAAAACGTTAAATTAATAAATAAATAAAATCATGACCAACAGTCAGGCCCGCAAGTTGAGCCACAAATTCGATCCGTTTACAGTGAGTGGGCGTGGCTTTGGGCGGAAGTAACAAAAATTGCTTGCTGCAAACGATAAGTGAAAGTAACAAAAATTAATTGTAATCAATATAGCGTAAGTAACAAAAATTGTAGAAATAAAATGATCAAATCACTTGATCATTTAAGTTATATTTCAATTCGCATGAATTTATATCACCAACAATTTATCAGTTCATTTTTGTTACTTTCACCCCTCATATATCTAAGCAGTGATTAGAGCAAAGGAGAACTGACAATACATACATGGAAAAAACAACACTATAGGTATTTATAAAAAGAACACTATACACTACTACTACACTATATATATATATATATAATATATAGACTTAATAACAATAAATAATAATAATAATAATAATAATAATGCATAAATACTATTTTAATGCATCATTAAAATGTGTGACACCTTCTTTTCTCCAATATTGACGTGTTCCAATGTATTCTGTTGGCTGTCAAGTCTAGCCCTAAGTCTTCAGTGAGATTGATACAATGCACTGCCAGTGGACTCATTTTCTCCTATACCAACTAAGTTGATGATGCATTAGTGACTGACCGCTATTTTCTAAATTGAATTTTCTAAGATGGCTCCTGTCCAAGAACAGCTGCTCGTCTTCAAAAGGCATTGCCAAACAGCAGCCCCAGAGTATTCCTGCTTCATTTATCCATATTCCACAGGCCTTGGGAGCTGACAGGCCTAGTAATCAATGTCCACAAGTATAATCCCCATGTCTCAAGACACCACAATCAGATCTTTCTCTCTCTCCCACTCTCACTCTCTCTCTATCTCACTCTTTATCTCTCTCTCGCTCATATATTTCAAGGAGGTGGTCATGAAAGAAAATTTGGAGAATGTGTGCAGATGGTGAATATTGACAGCCCCTAAATAAATGCAATATTACACTGTGCTGTGACCATCACCTTGCTAGAAACCCACAAGCAGACTTAATATCTGACTCGGTAGATATATTGAACATGTGTTCAATATTGTTGCATATGTAAAGGCCATCTGTCTCATGAATATGATCCATACATGGTGAAGTTATTTCCCTTGCATTGTTCACAAATATGTCCATTGGAGCTAGTTTATTCAGGATAGAGCTAGGACATTGTTACATATATTTCTCCCAGGTTGGTTTTAATGACATGCTTATCTGCATTTCTGGTGCATTTGTTTATATATTCAACACTCAATCTAGGAACCCATCGGCTGCATCGTCTGATGGCAATTAAGCCTCTCCAATATGTTTGGAACACTTCCAGCATTCGGTGTAGCCAGCAGATATCCTGGCAAGGACTTTCTCTTCCGTCCGCTGCTCATCGTTTACAGTCCGATATTCTACTTGAGATGTAAGAATGGAGTTGGAGCTGAGTTTGGCTGATCTTCATAAACAGATATACGATTGCAAAAAAAAAATATTGATCTTCATAAACAGATATATGAATGCAAAAAAAAAAATATTGATCTTCATAAACAGATATACGATTGCAAAAAAAAATATTGATCTTCATAAACAGATATATGATTGCAAAAAAATATATATTGATCTTCATAAACAGATATACGAAAGTAAAAAAAAAAATATTGATCTTCATAAACAGATATACGATTGCAAAAAAAAATATTGATCTTCATAAACAGATATACGAATGCAAAAAAAAAAAAATATTGATCTTCATATACAAAAGTTTAAAAAAAGACTGATCTTCATAAACAGATATATGAATGCAAAAAAAAAGATTGATCTTTATAAACAGATATACGAATGCAAAAATAAGAAGCAAAATCGTCATCGGACTAATAAACATTTTATCCCGAGATTGCATGTTGGCCATTGTGTGCCTCTTATGCTCTCCATACAGACATGATTGGTCAATGCTCCTTGGACTACCAACTACAAACAGAAAGCATCTGGTACCACTATCTTTTGCCGCTGTCTGCAGATTTTGTTTACTCATATGCAGAAATATGTTTAGCGATAATTCTTTACCAGGCCCATATATCATTTTATTTAAGTGTTTTAAAACCTCTGGTTCTCACCCTGGTACCTGCATTTCCATCAGAGGTGGGAAGTAACGAGTTACACTTTTTGAATGCAACATATATTTTTCTTTACTCAAGGATATTTGTAAATTATTTTTTGTATTTTTACACCCCTACATTTGGCTATATTCCAGTTGTTACTTGCTACATTAATCCGACCATTTCATAGATATTTAACGTAAACAATGCAACAATCTCGGAGCTGTTCTTCCGGTATTCAATGTAGATCACTGGGGCTGACTGGCACCACCAAAAAGAGCGTTTCACAGCGAGTGTCAAGCAACGTAACCATAGAAACTCACTACAACTAAATGTCCACTCACTCACTCATTTAGTACAGTTTATGGCTAGTCTCCCCACCTCTGTTTTCCATGTAGTTCATATGCGCATAAAGGCCTGTCCAGAGTCAGTAAAATCCCTTTTCTTCAGTGGTGTGCAGTCAGGCCCTTCAACGCCTTCAGAGAAGGGGTGACAAAAATGAATAAGACAAGAATAAATTATAAAATAATGTTTACATTTTATTCAAAAATATACAATAGCTATAGGCTATGTTTTACAGTTTAATGTAATTTCAGTTTTATATTTTATATAAATAAACATACGTACATAAGTACATTTGATGTAGCTTACTAAGCTCAAAATCAGTATCCTGCTTGTTACGTCAGAGGAACGGCGCTAACGTGCCCCATCTCCTGAAAATGTGAAGGGTTCTGCCATATATTCATAGTGCCAGAAATCTGACCAATCAAATTGACGCATTGCAAAGCTAATGGCAGGATTCAAAGGGCTGCACCTTCAGGTCCCTGGGAGAAGGGGTTACGTATATCACAAATCGCGCACACACACACTCATGAGCCTGTAGCTAACTGTACTGCACGTCTGCCCCATTCGTCTGTACTTGGTTAAAGACATGGCAAGTAATGATTGTGACTTTGTGGCAATTTTATTGCAAAAGCCTTTTTCAAGGCTAGGTTTCAGTGAAAAACTTGATGTAATTAAGAAAGGTAGACCAACACCAACCCTGAGCCTTACGCAGAAGGGTAAAAGCTGTGTGTGAAGTTTCTGCCCGAAAAATTCTGAACGATATCCCTGGCTAACTGCTAGCTCAGTGCATCAGAGGTTGTACTGCTGGGATTGCATGCTGTTTGGAACAGATGTGTTAGGTGCATGGAATAACAGAGGTTTTAACAATCTTAACTGCTTGACAAAGGCTGCTAAATTGCATCAGGAGTCACCATCACATTTACATTCTGTTGTTAAAGGAAAACCTTTGGTAGAACTAGAATTGACCACTCACTTGATCAGCAGCGCGGTTCCAAAGCTCACAATGCGACAGTGCGAAAAAACAGATCCTTAAGAGCCTTATTGACTGTGTGGTTTTCTTAGGGAAACAGGAACTGGCTTTCAGGGGTCATGATGAAACTGATCAGTTCAAGAAATTGAGGTAATTACAGAGAGTTACTTCAACTACTAGCAGAACAAGATAGGGACCTGAGCCAGCACTTAGCCAACTCAACTGTGTTCGTCGGTACCTCTAAGCATATTCAGAATGACTTGATCACCGCTGTCGCTGATACGATCACTGATGCAATGAAAGCCGAGGTAAAGGAATGTCAGTGGGTCGCTCTTATGGTGGATGGCTTTCTTTCCCAGCTACAAAGCTTTGAGTTCTGCTTTTTTCTGTCGTGTTTCTATCAAATCTTTGAATTTGCTGATGTGCTGTTCGCAGTGTTGAAAAACAAAAGCCTGGACATCCAATTTTGCCTCTCACGGATCAACGAGTTCCTAGGTCTGATTCAGAAAGAGAGAGCAAACTTCACACAACTTTACGATAACACAGTGATGGACACGGGAGTCCCAGTTCGAAGGGGAATTCCAACCACCAGCGTGCGTAAACATTACTAGGCACTGCACACCACGTCATTGACAACATTGTAGCACAAATCGGCAACAGGTTTGCTGATCACAAGCACCTGTCTTTCCTTGCTTTGTTGGATCCTCAGCAGTTCCACCTTATAGGCAGCGTTTCCCATTAGCAACATTTGCGTCTTTATCTGAGGCTTACGGTGAGCAGTGGGACATGCCCCAGTTGAAGACGGAGCTTGCTGTCTTGTATTCCATGGATGCTTTCAC
>JAODLL010003792.1:0-11523 GCA_026546735.1 Forbesichthys agassizii
GTGTGAAGCACTTTGTGTTACATGCATTTGTATGAAAAGTGCTATATAAATAAAGATTGATTGATTGATTGATTGAAGCACCACCCACATAGTGTTGCATGGTGTGCGTTAAAGAGCCATGTATGACACCCAATTGTTCTTTTGTTCAATGTGCACGAGTGGTCATCTAGTGGGCCGTGAGGATTTATTTGTTGAATTACCTTGCAATCACTGACTCCATCTTCTAATGTGGCAGACTGGAACGCACAGACCTTTGACTGACTAACGTGTGGTGTTAGAACTTTTAGAAAATGAGCTCAAACTAAAATCATGTCAAAACATTTTTGTTATTAGAAATAAGCTTGTGATAATAAGGCCTATATCCTGTGTGGAGCACTTGCCAGGGGCTTCATAAAAAGATAAACAGTCCACCCCACTCCCACATATGACCCAGAGTAGACTATTCTGGAGTCTGAGCAATCCTGAAGACCACATGACGTGTTCAAAAGTGCCACCCATCTGTCACTTGAAAGAACTCTGTCCTTTGAGCACAATAGAAGAAAGGCTGTAAACAAATGGTACACAAAAGATGTGGCTCCAATCTTGTCCTACAGGGCATGGATTGGACGGAGATTGTTGTTTCTGTGGTCATCCCTGCTGTGAAGGACTCCAGCTTTCACAGAAGGGTCACCGGAGAGCTCTTTCGAGAATGATTGCATTTTCACATGGCCCAACTTAACCCCACAAACTGTTCCTAATGCTGCCATCTCATTTGATAATATTTGGCAATATTAAGCCTTTTAACTTGCTGTGTAAAATGCACACTGTTCTTGTTATTGGTTATATAAGATGAAAACCACACTCTGTACTGTTAAGTTTTTGGATGTACGCAGTTTACGAAGAAGGACAATGGATTTTCTTTATCTTTTATTGTAAATTAAACAAAACTCTTTAACAACTATTGTTACAATTACAGTTGAAGTCAAATATGGAGTAATTTCTGCTGATCAATGTAATATTTTAATAATTTGAACATATTCAGAGAAGTAACTGGTATGACAATTGTTTACACTGTTAAAATGTATTGACATTACAGTTATATATGCACAGTATATATACAATGTATATACATATATACATACATTCTATATATATGTATATATATATATATATATTATATATAATATACAATGTGTGTATATATATATATATATACACACACACACACTAGCATTTACACACAGTGTAACATTTGACGTCAGAAAAAAAATGCTAAATTGAAAAAGAAAACGCTGCAGATGGAAATTACCTCTCTGTTGAGGTTAATGTGTTTTGTATATGGTCCCTTAAATAAATGGATAAAAAAACGATATATATATATATATATTTATTCTGTATATATATAGACTTTCTTTGATTGAAAGATGGCCTGAGCTCACTGCAAATACAGTTTGTTCAGCCGAGAGCATGGGAGGATTTTGCAGTAGTATAACCGTGACTCAGGACCCTTTCAGGTCCAGATCTCATGGGTGAAAGTTGAGTGCCCTTATCTCTGTCTACTGAGCCTCCAGACTCTTGATATTGCCTGCAGGTTCTTGAGATAGGGGGACATTGAGCCTAACAATGTAAGGTATAGGGCCCGTTCTTTTCAAACGCTAGCACTGTGTTGCGGTCGAAACTGAGTTTTCTTTTTATTATTGCCATCTGTAAATTGTTTTTCTTACATATGTGTAAGGATCTCCAATGAGCTCCTAGAACTATATTGTCTCTCTTCATTTGTCAAAATAAATAATAAAATATAGCCTAGCTGCAATTGTCATTTAAAATTAAAGGTGGTATCATGAGAATAATTCAATCATTTGTTTTTCTGAAATAACAATGATTTGACACCATCATTTACCATCAGCTAATACTTTTTCATGGTACCGGTAAGGGTTAAAACCTTTTTACCCTTAAGCTTTAGCTATTAAACTTCTAATAGCTGCCTATATGGTGTGTATCTTCAAACAAAGTCTAAATGTGGGAGCATATGGCATCTTAAATATAAAAATATATTTTCTTTTTCTGCTTTCAGATTTAACAGGACATTCATCCAAAATAAATCTGGATCAATATATTTGAAATAATGAAAAAATATATTTGTTAAGTCAAGTCAATTTTATTTATATAGCCCTTAATCACATTGCAGTCTCAAAGGGCTTTACAACCTACATTTCACATGAAAACAAACAACACCCCCTTAACCTGCTCCTGATTGTTCTTTCTGTGATGTTAAATTACGTTGTAATATGTACCCTATACAGTGTGTCTCACTTGCCTGTTTATTGACTGCAGGGCTAGATGGGAGACGTATGTGTTGATCCTGCCTGGTCAATAGTAGGAATGGAGAGCCTTGGTGTAAAGCGCTCGACTCGCAGATGTCCATGGTTCTACAACGCCTCCACACCGCTGCCTATGCCCGTTCTCAGTGGACTGCCACGTACATCACTTTGAGTCTCCTTGGAACAGATGCCATAATGGCCACACTTTGAGTCTCTCTGGAATAGAGACCATGATATCCACTTTAGTAGAATACTGTATATGTATTCAGTCAACATGTGAAATGGTTGACATGTTTTGGACATATAATAATCCACGTTCCCAGCAGAAGTGGATATGAATTGGCGTGTAAACATGTCTACAAAACATCTTCAGCTCACATTAACCCAGGGATGTCTGGCAGGTTAGGCACATAGAGAGAGGTCAAGATCTGGACTTTAGCTCAATGTTGCTTTTCTATTAGAGGTGGTGAGTCTCAACTTGACTATACCTTCACAGCTCATCATGTATCGTACGCTGAGTGTTTAGAAAGGAAATGGACAAATACTGTTATTTGGGTTGTTAGATGTTTGGTTTCTGATAATGCATTATATTAATGTATTGTGTGTGTGTGTGTGTATTAAATGATGGAACAACTGACTTATTCTGTGATTTTCTATTGTTTTTGCTGTCCACGATGAAAAACATTTTATGGATTTTTAGAATGATGCAACATTTTCTAAATTGCAGGAGTGTAGAAAAAGAAAATGCTCAAGAAAATAAATACCTGAAAGCAATGAACAGAAAATTGCAAATTTTGTTTGAAACAAGTTTGCTTGAAACAAATAAATGCATATATATTCATAAATGTATGTAACTGCTCAAAGGGAAAGGGGGTCAAAGTGTTTCCCTCAGAAACTAAAGATATAAAAAAGAGATTTGTCTTTATCTTTACATTTTTTTACTTATATATTTTATATTTAGAATGAACATTTTAATTGACATAAGACATACTTATCAATATGCCGATAACAGTGAAAGCCATGTGATCTTCTGTAAGAAAATGTGTGTAAACTGTTAAAAGGCCTATACAATATAGGGGCTATACAGGCTATTACATCTGTGTAACCTGTTTATAAAATAACCTATCTACTTTTCAGAGAAAATAAAATAGGTAAATGCTAAATCAACAGGTCTGTAGATGACATACATTTTCCTTCATCAATGAACAGACAGCGTTGCTAATAGTTCACGTTCCAATGGCATGTCCCACTTCTATGCTTTCTTATGCTAATCGCGGCTGACATCACAGCGATCTCAGAGAGATCAAAGCGCCGCAGGAGTACTTATGAGCGAGCTGCTCTACATTCCGCCGCACTAGACGTACGGCGCTCCCGCAACCACCGAGGCGCGACACGGCTTCACCCCAAATGATGCCTAACTGCTTGGAGTTATATATCACCGAATTGTGGATTTACGTATGCGTCCGAATTACTTTTTACTAAAACAAAAAGGATATTTTGACCGCTGAGACGTTTTGTTTTCTTCAACTTTTCAAAGTCAAGCATTCAAGGTGAGGTGCGGTTGTTTTATTCAAAGTGTCGGAATTTTACGGTTGTTAACACAACATAGAAAAACGAATTAAAAGTCGTGATTATAGAAAAGATATATGGCCGATGTGCGTGTAGTTTAAAAACGAGGTCTAGGTTGAAACTGTTGTATAATGCAGCATGCAGGAGTATCTGTGGCTTTATCCTGTGTTCAGGATAAATCATCAGGACGGGTTAGTCTAATGACAGTTTATTTACATACAATTATATAGGGTAAAGTGAAACATGATAATAACGCCATTAAGTTTTCCGAGCGCTGCTAAAGAGGCGTGTTTTATCTAGTTAATCTCAATTAGGCTGCATGGGGTTCCTGCTAATCATTGGGAAATCACATGACTAATAGACTAGAATTGCCAATCACCCACCTACCGTAACTAATAGCTTGTTGAAAGACACGGGCTGTCGAATACTTAGCAAGTGTGAAACTATTTGCCTACAGCTTGACTTGTATAGTATAGTGAATATACCGCTGTGAGCACATAACAATAGGCCTATAATCTGTTACTAGGGCGTTTTACGCACACATTATAAGAGGTCTTCAAAGAGATCTCTTATCACCACAGGACTACCAAAAAGCCTTATCAGATAATGCGGGTCTCTTGCACTCCCGTGTTAACGGTCGGGGCGGGAGAATGTGGGGTGCGCTGTGTCTTCTAGTGACTGTTAGACAATCTCAAATGCTTTAGATTACTCTAACTGTTCTCTAATTGTTAAATTCTATTAAAAACGGACTCAAAAATGTGTTTACGTGAGTGCGTGCATATGGGTGTGTGTGTGTGTGTGTGTGTGTGTGTGTGTGTGCGTGTGTGTGTGTCTGTGTGTGTGTGCTGGGGGGGAACACAGCCCCTTGTATTAAAAAAAAATATTAGGCCTACATCATTTCTCAAATGTTACTCGTTACTTTTCTATTCTGAGAGGTTTATAGAATGACTATAAAATAACTGAAAATGTATCAAATAACAACGTGGGTTTCTCTCTTGAAGAAGTGGAATGTAGTATTGAACCTTATTTTCTGTGTAGGCCTAACAAATTCATGTTTTATATAAATATCAATTTACAATAAGACATATCTCAATGTCAGTTAAATATGATTAACTTTGGATATCTGATGTTTTTAGAGTGCCCCTCCTGCTATTAAAATATTCTTAACATTAAGTAAAAAAATGTTTTGGTTCAGACTGAAAGCAGCAACAATAAGTTATCGATACTCAAATGGCAATTTTTACAATGATCTTTTCTTTGGCCCTGTTCACAACAGAGTGGAGACAGTGTCATGGCAGCAGATCTTTGAGTGCAACATCTAAACCAAGAAGATACTCGCTGGCTTGTATTTCTGTCCCTCCTGAACGAGACCCACATTGAAATCATGAGGAGAGGCTCTGGTGTCCTGCCACTTGGTGTGCTCACGGTTCTGCTAGTCTCACACGTTTGCTCCGGCATCAAGTGGCTGTAAGTATATAATGCCACATATAGGCTAGTTGCCCCCAAACCTTATCTAATAATACATGTAATACACTAAAGCACAATTTAATAGCATAAGATATAGAATAGCAAGCGTGAAAATAGCACCAAAAATAATAATAATATGTAAACACATAGCATAATAATATATAAAACAAACATGAGCATAATTTAAAATATATTTAATATAATTCTAAAATAAACACTTTCTCAAGAAGTGGACATTGTGATTTAATTCATTTGTTTGTTTTGCTCATTTTGGAAAAAATGTATAACGCGACCTCCGACCATCACCCCAACAGTATCAAGCCCACCAGTCCTAGGCTTGTCCTCACACGCCTTACATCCAATACAATAGCCCGTGCGATGAAGTAGCCATCGTTTTGATTTCAGCATGTTATCAATCTATGAATATAACTGAACAGTGTATAACTGGGTGATGGGTGACCCAGGCTCGCCCACAACAAATCTGGAACCAACATTAATCAAACTAATTATTGTGGAGCTCTTTGCAGTTTAAAGTTGATAGCAATATATGGAGAAGGCGCTAGACGCATTACTGTAAGCAGACAGCAACAGGCAGGAAAAGACGACGTGTTTTGGAGGGAAACGCAAGGCTTCATTGTTGAGACACGTACAGAGTGTAGTTGAAGAGGGCGTCTCAGTGTCTAATTGTTTTATTCAATGTCTTGGTGCAGATGAAGGAAATATAACAATATTGTGACCGCTATATTCTTACATTTCAAATATAATCCTTGGAAATAGGAGAACAAAACTGAGTGATTGCAGATTGAGTGAAAGGAGGATGCAAGTATATTTCCCTCCTGAAAGAAAATATTTGTTCTTGTTATTTATTTTAATTGTAAAAAATTGTGTTAAAAAATGATTAGGATGTTATAAAGTATGACGTTTAATTCACAATTGTTTCTTTCTCAAAAAGACTTGAATAAAGCCTTTGTTTCATCTATTATATTCTATTGTGTTAACTCTATTACCACCTTCTATGGCTCAAACATATGAACTAAACCGATATGACCTGATGTGAGACGAATTGAGCTAGACAGAGGTTACCTTCAGGATCAGGTTAACCAGTACGTCCACAACAACTTATCATGAAGACCTGTCGTATATATAGAGCACCGGCACTCATTCAAATGAGCCTTTCGGGGATGGCCTAGCGTGTGTTAAATCCAAGCGAGGCCTCTCACAGACCGTGCTAATATGCGGGCGCTGCGATGCAAAACAGATGGGGCCGTAAACACCTGTGAGTGCTGGGTTTCCACCAGCACAGGGGAGTCGCAGCTTATCATCGGGCATGGCGGGCCCCTCCCCTCCCCCCGTCCCGGCGCTAAAACGAAACAGGCCGGGGCACAGCCGGCGCTGCCCAGTTCTCACGAAGCATCAGCAGAGAGGGATTTCAGAATAAGCTTGAGATCGGGGGCCTAGAGATCGCTCCTCCTGTGGTGTCTCTATTGCATTCACTAGGCTTCAGTGTGTCAATACAAACGCTGCGCACTTGAAAATGGCCTGTGAGAAGATGGTTCATGTCAAGCCAAGGGTATAGACATTTTGGTGCAAGGAAAATGCAAATGCTGGAGGATCTACAGTATTATGCAGTTACTCAGTTTGATGCTGATCAGACATTTTCTGTTTTGTTATTCTTCCCTTGATGTACACATCATGGCCATATCTTGCGGGCCTCCTCTGTGCTTAAAGAGCAGCCTTGAGCCAAGAAAGTTCTGCTGTAATTTATTATTATTCCACAACCTCATATCCTTTGGGATCTCCGCTGTGATAAGAGGTTTCTCTCTGCTTTGATACATGCCAAAATTCTTTGCAACATCCAGTGTTATCTGTGCGTGCGTGCGCGTGTGTGCAAACGTCTGTGTGCTGTGCGTGATGTTAGAAAAGTTGATGTACGGGAAATGATATGGCAAACATACAGTTTAATAAAACGCACAACATCTGACTTGCAGTGTCTCCTTAGCATTCCCATACTATTCTTTTCCCCGACAGAGCAACGTTAATATCCAGTAATTCAAGCAATAAACACATACTGTGCAACTCCAACCAACCATGGTTTTATTCTCTATTTCACCCAGAGCACTGTCACATACGCCTGCCTCATTGCACATCAACCAGACCCAACACTGTAAAATGCTTCCCAGCCTGGTTTCCTCCCAAGCCCAGCTCTGCCGCACCAACCTGGAGCTCATGCAAACCATCATCCAGGCTGCTAGAGAGGTGAAGAAAACCTGTCAGAAGACCTTCGCTGACATGCGCTGGAACTGTTCCTCCATCGAGATCCCCATCGACGCGCCAAAATATCGACCAGACCTTGACAGAGGTACGGGCGGCTAAGACAATCCTTCTCAAATTACACCAATGTGATTGGGTTTCCACACATAGGAAAAATACACAAAACCTTTTCTATGCATTTGTGCACAGAGGGAAAAAGTATGGCTGTATACTTTAGCTGCTGTAACTCAAAGAACGCTAAGTGTGAGGGTTGTTTAACTCTTGGTGGCCACGAAGTTCATGGAATTAGGACAAATATTCCAATCTAGGGTCGTTAGTCTTTTCGCTGCGTGCATCTGGTTTTAATTGAGATTTTTCAGTTTCAGCCTAACAATCCATATTCTCCTAACGGTGTCCCACACGCCACAGTGGATTCTGTTAAAAAGTTGCACAATGAGTTATAGGAAAGCGGCATCTTTGCAGATCCCATTTCAAGAATCTTTTCTGTTTTTAATCCACCATCTTGCATCGTCGTTCTCTTCTTGTGTGGCCAACCAATTTACTCCATGCATTTGAAACAGATGATGAAACAGATATGTGAGACCCCCCAATCCCCATCCCACCTCACCCCACCTCCTAGATCATGCTTCCCCATGCCATACAATTCTACTAATAATTGGCTCATTACTTCCAAATTCCCCGCTATTATCTGACTGCATATCAGTCTGTGGTCCAGTCTCAGACTGCAATATATCTATTTTTAATCCCAGAGGGTAACTTGGAAATGCCATACTGAAGGAGATGGTTCTTTTTTATCAAGGGAAGGCTTTGATCCACAGTCGGCCTTTGGACACGCATGATTCTTCCTTCACCTCCATTTCCTCTTCAGCTTTAACATGTGTGCTCTCCATGTACAGGCGTCACCTCCAATTACATCAATCTTATAGCTTTATGGTACAGCCAGAACTGCGTTGGACAGTCTAGTCTGGGTTTGAACGCTAGATTTTGTCATGTCATTTTGTCATGTTAGTTTTTGTTTGAGAACTGAGACAGGACCTCAGGAAACGTAGGGGTTTTGGCATATGAGAGAGAAAGAGAGAGAGAAAGAGAGAGGGAGAGAGAGAGAGACATTTGTTCAGACAGACAGACATACAGATAGGCAGACAGACAGGAGTATTATGCAATGTCAAACCTCGACTATTTTATAATCTATATATTATTGTATCTATCATCTGGACGGTGGGGAGGGTGTTGGAGATATTCTGGCGATGGGTTGGCTCGTAGACTCTTGGAAATGGACAGAAGTTAGCTAATCACACAGCTCGACACACAGTCACATAGGGACAGAGGTTAACCAATCACCCAACTCGATACATAGACGAGCGGGACAGAAGTTATGACAGAAGTTATTTAAATTATACTGGTTTTAACTGAGCCTACGCTGAGTGACACAAGGTATTTCTCTTGCCTCTGGAAACACTGGAATACATGTCTGTATGTTCTTTAGTATTAGAGACTTGCCATTATAGTGTAGCTATGAGCTATAACTATGTATTGTAATTGATAATTGCATTGTAATTGATAGTTGTATTATATGTTTGCTAGTTGTTTTGTGTTAGTTAGCTGATATTGACCCAAGGATCTGCAATAAAGTAGAATTGAATTAGCCAATCATACTTTATCCAATTACACAGCACAACACAGACGTGTGGGACAGAAGTAGGGGTGCACAATATATCGACTCAGTATCGTTATCGCAATATCACGTTGCGCAATATCATATTGAAAATGTTGTAGGAAGTGCAATATTCAGTATATTTAATGGGGAGATGCTTTTGTTAGTTGTTTGATTTAGACAGAGCAGTAGCGGAAGCTAATGACATAATAAAGATCGAATAGGAAACATTAGTGGCCAAAAAGAATGCCTTTTCGATCTTATTTATCTTACTGTTGTTGTACCAAACCAATATGACTACCAGTTGAAAATGTGTTGTTTTGATATTAGTTATGAATATATTTTTATGCATTTTCCCATAACCCAAACCATTCCCATAAGTTTTTACTTATGTTTAAACATTTTCAAAATTAATATCGATATTGCAATTTTCATGATCAATATCGCAATATCACATTTTGTCAATATCGTGCACCCCTAGACAGAAGTCAACTAACCACGCAGCTTTAAGGTATAGTCAGCTAATGCAAGCTAATTGTAAGCTAATAGACATTTAGACAAATAAAACAAATATCTCGTGGCATAACACACAGACATACCGTAGCCAATCAGGATGTGTAGGACAGAAGTTAGCCAATCACACAGCCCAACACAGGCTCACCCCCTCCCCATTCCCAGGAACGAGGGAGTCTGCGTTTGTCTACGCCCTGGCGGCGGCGGCCATCAGCCACACCATCGCGCGAGCGTGCACGTCTGGGGACCTGCGGCTGTGCACGTGCGGGCCCATTCCCGGGGAGATCCCCGAGCCGGGCTACCGCTGGGGTGGCTGCGCCGACAACCTGCACTACGGCCTGACCATGGGCGCCAAGTTCTCCGACGCCCCTATGAAGATGAAGCGCTCTGGTTCCCACGCCAACAAGCTGATGCACCTGCACAACAGCGAGGTTGGACGGCAGGTGAGGATACAGTATGTAGGATATAGTGTGTGTGTTTGTGCGTGTGGAGTGTGAGTGTGTGGAGGTGTGTGTGTTTGTGTGCGTATGGAGATGTGTATGTGTTAATACTAGGGATGGACTCGGGTACTTGTATATTCATATACTGTATACATGTCGAATGCAATGGTCGGATGAGGACCTTGTTGAGAGAAGCCGCTTTTGAAATCGGTGGGCGTGGAACTCAGTCCTAGCAAAATGCCCACAGAACGATCTCATTGTGAGATTAATCCTGTTTTGGTGTTTACTGGAGATTACATGTTCTGAAACTAACACCCCCCCCGCTCTTCCCCCAAATATGGAGCTCAAGTACTCTCATGTTCTCTTTCGGGTACCCACGCTCTGTGAAAATGATCAAAAACCACATCCCAAACTGTGACCTGCGAATAATCATGCTGAGATATTGAGATTATTGTGTTTAAACAAACATTTGTTATTGCTTAAAAACAATTATAACTTCAAAAATATATTATATTAAAAAAACAAAAGATACGGTAACTTGCTTTTTTATTGAGTGTAATATCAAGTGACATCGTGAAGCACATGCAACTTATAACACGTAAAATGAAGACAGGTGCCCTGATTCTTTACTGTATGAAACTGTAGCGCCGGATGGCAGACTTATAAAACAACAGGGTTTAAATTTGAAAGGCAAACGGGGAACAAGCACCACTTACTGTACTTGAAACAGCCACAGTTCAGCGACAATGGACCGGGGAGACACAAGGCTGGAGCAGGCAGACCGTCGCATAACAATGAGATGGAACACAGCAAAACACACTAGACACAGTACACAGACACAGGTGGAACTAACAATGTAACCAGTGGAAATGAACACCAATGAGTTCTGACCTGACGCCATAACAACATGGCTTCCGTGATCACATTTATAAATATGAATTATATAACAATATAATATTTCTATTTGTAAAACACATTAAAATGCAAGTTCAGATTTAGCTACTCATTAATACATACACATACATTTAGATACGTAAATATATAGATGTTAGGCCTATTGTTATGTAGTAACAGCTATATGTCAATAGTTGATTAGATAGATATATGATTAGATAGATAGATGATTAGATAGATAGATGATTAGATAGATAGATAGATATATGATTAGATAGATAGATGATTAGATAGATAGATGATATATGGTTAGATAGATAGATGATTAGATAGATATATGATTCCGTATGCAAAAAGTGAGGCTCATTGATCGGGCGTCCATGTTTTTTTCCGACTTCCGACTTCACACAAGTAT
>JAODLL010003793.1:0-11523 GCA_026546735.1 Forbesichthys agassizii
CTGTCCAACTACTGACAAATGTACTACATGTAAGTCGCTTTGGATAAAAGCGTCTGCCAAATGCCGTGAATGTAAATAAAACAATTATCTGTCAATAATCTTGAATTGAATTGTATAAATAGCAAGGGTTTGTCCATAAAGCCAAAGAATGTACAGTATATATCTATTTATTCATAAACTTAAAACGTTTAAGCCAATTACCTCTCTATTTGTGTGTCTCCTGTCCCGGTCTGCCTGCTTATAAGTACAGGTGAAGGGATATATGCTACAGCACTGTCCCCCCACTCAAAGCAAAACACTCGAGTTTTATTGGTCAATCTGAAGGAGGGACATTTTCAGGGTGTAGCAATATGTGAATTGTCGAGCAGCAGTGACTGACATCATCTGCAGGTGCTTCTGGAGAAAATGTGAGATCACAGCACAGGCACAAAACATTTCTTTCAACCTCAACATCCATTTTATAAGCCATTACGCAAACATGTCTCTCCGTCTTCATAAAGTATGAATGTTTCATCAAGTCTCTATGATAGTTGTTGGATACTTGCAAGGCAACTGTGTCTCTGGGTCCATAAAGCCCCATACAAGGCACATCTCTTTAAGTGCTAGTAAACCTTTTCATGAATCAAACTAGTCAAAGCTGAAAGATAAGATCGTAAAATCGTCTGTCACAAAGTAGGAGAATTATTCTTGACAAGGCTCAACAATAAAACAATAATGACAACTGACAAGAACAGTGTTCAGATAAGGTCATAGTATAGTATCTATTTTAACTTGTTTAGGCTGATGATCGCAGAGGGAATAAAACATTTGTTTTTGTACAGGTCCAGCAGATCCTTTTCTAGGCCAGGATATCTTTGTAGCAAGCAAGCAAGCAAAATGTATTTATATAGCACTTTAAAAATACAAAAAAGTAGTCACAAAGTGCTTTAGAGAAAAATGAATATAAAACATGAAATGTACAGCACATATATGACCCAAATAAAACAATAAAATCAACATAAAATACAAATAAAACAATTAAATCAATGTCAATGTCGGTTTTCGAAAGCCAAAGAGACCATTGTGGGTCAGGGACAGTGGCGAAGCCTGTCTGATGGGCAGAGGTAGGGCATTCCTAAGTGCAGGAGCTGCCACAGCAAAACCACCATCCCGCTTCAGTTTTCGCCTTGCTCTAGGCACACTCAGGAGCAGCTGGTCAGCTGACCTGAGTGAACATCTCAGTGTTGCATCTCAGAGATGTATGGTGGAGCTAAACCATTTAGGCCCTAAAAAGTCAACTAAATCATTTTTAAATGGATCCTAAAATGTATGGGCAGCCGGTGTAGTGAGGCCAGGATAGGGGAAATGTGCTCGTGTTCCAGTTAAAAGACGTGCGGCTGCGTTTTGCACCATTTGGAGACGGGCAACAAGTTAGCCACTGACCCCCACATACAGTGCATTACAGTAATCCAACTGAGGTAGGTTGTAACAATGGAACCATTTGATATAACAAGTGTGTGTGTTTGTGTGGGTGTGTGGGGGAGTATGTGGGTGTGTGTGTGTGTGGGGAGAGTATGGGTGTGTGTCGGTGTGTGGGGGAGTATGTGTGTGTGTCGGTGTGTGGGGGAGTATGTGTGTGTGGGTGTGTATGGGCAGAGAAATGTGACAAAATTATTTGTAAATGCCATTACCACGATTCACAATATATTTCACAATATACAATTGAACTTTTTTGCTTAAGCAGAAATGATCAATATTGATTCACACAGATCATTCATATGAGTCAAACACATTTTTCTGCACGGACGGTTATACCAGGCTACCAAAGAACTAAAGCAGCTCTAAATTGATCAACGCCAGAGGTCATCAAAATCACTTACTTATAATTTGATTTATATTTGATATGTACAGTATTCTATGAATTTAGAGTTTGGGTTGACTCATATTTCTACATGCATAAAGCTTAAACAGCAAAAACAAAACAAAAGACACACACATATAGGCTAACACAGCTGTATTTGTTCAGCAAACGCATACTTGCTACTTAAGGCCTACACTAAGATCCTACTGTAGTTACATTGGTTCAGTACATTAAGAGAACATCTTTGTGAGGAAGAATTACAATCTGCTAATTGGCGATGCACAGCTGTGACATCCCTGGCCTGGATGTGTATGATGGCATTTAATTAGCCTTCATTGTCATCACCTGGCCGGGCATTAAACGTGTGCGGCATCCATTCTTTCCCTCCAGGTGCCACATCTTCAGTTGTTTTATTTGTATTATGTTAAGTTAATCAATTATGTTAACTTTCTTAAAGACGCGTGGCATCTCAATTTTTTTATGTTGTAAAGGTTGTAACATAACACAGCCATACACTGTTTGTTGCTAGTTTCATTCAATGTATTTGTTAAATGAATCTGTGTTTAAATGTTTCATGGATCCAATGAAGGAATTGAATGCCTTGGACTGATATATATTTATTTATTTATATACAGACTGGATGGCCCAGTGTACGGTATAAGGAGGCACATGGCCACATTGAATTAATATGAGGCTGGCCCAGCTCACGCACTTAAAAGCAATTTTACAGATCTTTGGCCTTTACAAAATAGAATGATTCACACAAGACGATGCTCCTCACGCGGGGGAGTAGTATTGCGGATGCTGCCGCTGCGGTTGTGTCAGATGAGGAACAGGAAGGGGTAGTCCACTGTGAACCTGGGAAAGGTCATAATGGATGGCAGGCAGACGGAAAAAGATTTGTGACCAAAATATTTATTAAAAAGATTTAGCAGTGTTACCACCTGGCTAATGGGGCGTAAACCAAACAAACTAAACTCTTAACTAACAAACAGAATAACATAGAATGGGGTGTGAATGTCTGTAGGCGTAAGTACTGAATATATGTGGTGCTTGTTGCATGCTAACCAAACCAAGCCACAAACCAACAACAGCATGTGTGGTGCCAGGAGAGTCACACCAGACAGCGTGCTGGAACACACCTCTATAAGTGACCTGCCCAGGTGCCCTTAATCAGCCTAATTAGGACCTTTACAGCCAATACAGACCACAGGCCTGCTAAAACAAAGCAGGGCCGTGACAGCAGGCTATTCCTTAAAAGTCTGGGGGATTAAGAGTGACTCTGTTAGTAGTAAAATTTACACATGCTACTGCATTATTAATATGATTTAGCATTAGAAATAAAAGCTACTGGGATGTTGGGGCAGCTCCAAAGAGTTAGTTTTCCCGCTGTGGCATTAAAACGTATTAAACATAATTTGGTACTACATGCAGATAATCAGTTGCATATGTCAACAGCATATTTACTTGCTTATCCAAAACATTGTCATTTAGAGACAAAGAACATGTTTAGTATGTTGAAACATGATCTCTGGAGGAAAAAGGTGTGCAATAGCCTACATGACTTGTGAGTAGGCTAGTCCACAAGATTTTCAAAGCAGTGACCATAATCTCCATCCCGTGCCTACTGGTGTCTTTCAATTCACCACTGCTGTTTGGTTCTAGGAAATTATACATTATATTGTATAGCCTAACTGTAATTTACAGTTTTAACCAATAGGTGGCAGCATTTACCAAGTAAAGCACAACAGTTATGCTTACATGACCATCAGAGATAAGTAAATCAATTGAAGCTTGAACGTATCCAAAATTATAACTTTAAGCCGTTTCTTCCTTATAAAACTGCATATCTTAAAAATAGAGGCAATTATAATATGTTTTAACTTCCCACCTCTAGTTCTTGATTTCATAAATGTGGTCAAAACCACCAGTTGGATTTTGGTATGAAACTTAAGAGTTGGAGATCATGCCCTCTCCCATACATGAATTATGAGTGACTGGCACCTCTGTCACGTGGGACAAACTTGCTGTTAATAACAATACAATAATTCATATCTGTATGTAAGAGTATACACAAATCATTGGACGAATAACACACATTGAAGGTGAGTTATGTTGTGGTCTCGGGTTAGCTGTAATGTCACCCATATGTGTGTGTGCTCGTGTGTGTGTCAAGGGCTGGCTGTCCAAAGCCCCTCAAAGTGTACTGTAGCCTACAGTAGTCCAGTGGTTCTCAGACTGGTTTATCCTCCATTTCAATTAAGTTAAAAGCTCAAGTAAACTCCTCTTCTGGACTTTTTTCATTAAAAAACATTTTGATCAATGACCGATTTGCTCATATAAAAAAGGAGTAGGCCTATTGAATGTCAATGGTTGCTTCAAACCTGCTAACTTACATGATACTAATGATACCTGTAATCGGTCTAAGAGAAAACGGATCTGAATAGCCTATAGTCCCTCATACTGGAGAAAGCTTGTTGATATATTTGAACAAAGACGCCTCTCCCTTCAATGCCATGTTTTATCAACCAGAAGGGGCATCGGGGAATTGCAACTGGAATTAATGCTACGCATAACTTTTCTTCCTGCATATCAAAAAGTCATCAGAAAAAAATATAAATGTAATATTCACTTTTACAATTAACCTTTTGAAATCCTGTCACATAGAAAAAAACATGATCTAGTCGCTACAGTTTCTGCCAGTGACAGAATCAACACTTCAGACAGATTTAGCATACAAAGTATTTTAATAGATAACCTGGGTTGAAAAAACCCGTAGAATCACTGGAAGACACTGCAGCATACGTACATTGTATTCACGTCCTCCATAAACAAGTCTCGGTATTAACGTTTATCAAAAAGGTAACAAGGAGGAAAAGTTGTCTTATTTGTTGTCCTTATGAGACTGCAAAGCATTCAAAACATTAGTTTTTAAATATACAAATTTGTCGCCAAAAATAAATATTAATCATTAGACATTTATCAAAAAGAACACACAAAACAAGATAAATTCAAAAGGTGACATTATTTACAATTGTGCGTGCCAAGTTGACAACCTGTTTACGGCGGGTAGGCTGAGCTATAACTGAAATACTCCCAATAGTGCAGCTAAGAATCTACAGCGTAGCTTCACAGAATGGAGAGATATATTGTTACTCACAATTTGGTGCTTTCAGTTAGATTGTGCAAATATACTGATTTTGAAGCCAATAACTCATAACTCAAGGTTTAAAACATTACACAAAATGTGTATATTCCATGGAAAATATGACATTTATGCAGTGAAAAAGGCTCAATCAATTGAAATGCTGATTATCAAGATTAAGGCTTAGTCGCGTCGCAGACATTAAATTGGGTAAATGCAACATTTTACATCTTGACTGTCATGAAATTACAAAATTATTGTCATCTAGACAGATACATTTGACAAAACCTTCCACGACTGTAGACTGCAGAACCTTAACACGTAAATTGTACACCCCCTGTGAGGAGAGTGGGGGGAATAAAGCTGTTTGAACCACTTTTAATTCACATCAGTGATTCTCACTCCTAGTCCTGGAGATCCACAGTTTTAGATGTCTCCCTGCTTCAACACACCTGATTCAAATGATTGGGTCGTTACTAATCTCTGCAGGAGCAGGAAAACAACCCATTTTTTTGAATCGAGTGTGTTGGAGAAGAGAGACCTCTGCATCATGCAGGTCAATGAGTCCCCTGGACCAGGGTCAATGAATCATTGATTTACATTATTTATTCACTTATCATGGCTGTCATATTAGTGAAATCAAAATATTATTAATGTTTCCTCTTTAATGAATTTAAAAATAACTTTTTACAGTAAAACATTTGTCCAAAAAAATCCATGTGTACAAAACAGTCTATGTATATGACTTGCATAAAATTCTCTATATCCAAAAGTGCTTAATAAAATGAATGTCTACCAATTGTAATCCTTAAAAAAACAAAGAAAGACTTTCTCCAAATTGTTTTTGATTGTCATGCCATAGTCCGTTCAACCTGAGCATTATGTGTGACCCCTCTACTGTGTCAAAGAGGTATTTTACTCATACATATTCTGGAGTCTTAATAAAAAATAGTATTTTGTAATGTTGTAACGCTGGTGTGTGTCTGTGTGTGTGTGTGTGTGTGTGTGTGTGCGAGCGCATGAACGTGTATGTAATATGTAATGTTGTGTATATTAATGCACAGTTCTGATTTCAGACATTCTTGTGGTACTCTAATGAGGTCTCTGAGGCGTCAAACCTGTTCGACCAGCGACCCACCATCCTATTGCATATAGACATAGGGGCTGGCCTTGTGGTGCCCCGTACTCATCAGACAAGGCATGGCGTTCCTGGGCCCAGCCACAACGGCCTGGCCCATGTCATGGCCGCCGCCCGACCACGGTGGGGAGTCCATGGGCTCCCGCTTAATCGACTGCACCATGGCGTGACCCTTGACCTCGTATCCTCCGTGCCTGGTGCCGTAGCCCGGGTGGGCGTAAGCCTTGTTATGGGGGTCCTGCGCTGGGTTCGCCGCCGCGTAGACGTCCAGGAGGTTCACTGATTGGCTGCTGCACAGGGGGTCCGAGTGGGAGAGCTTCTGCGGGCTGAACTGGCCGTCGTCGATGACGACAGTTACGCCGGGGTCTTTGTGGTCCTTCGCGCCATTGCCGACTGGGTAGTTGTGGTAGTGTCCGTTGGTGTAGGGTGTGCCGAAGCTCACCTTGCCCCGCTGGCACGGCGAGTACTGGCGTCCGTAGTAGTCCTCCTCAGTCTTTAGCTGGAGGCCGTACGGCCCGCCGGCATAGCGCCGGTCCATGGGAGCCTCCGCAAGGTCGCGGCACGCCCAGGCCCGGCCGTACGTGTCACACCCGTTCTCCGAGTCAGAGTCGTGCTCCACCTTGATGGGCGGCACCTCAGGCGGCATCAGGTGGGCGTCGTAGCCGTAGCCGCCGCCTTCGCTCTTCACCGGCTCCACACAGTACGCGTCCGGGTCTGCCGGGCTCTGGATGCCACCGCCATACACCCTGGAGATAAACACGTCGCCGTGGCAGCCGGGACTCAGGCGGTGGTACGGCTTCCCGTAGGGCCCGGCTTTGTTCGGCCGGTTGGAGGGCAGGTAACCACCACCACCACCGCCTCCCTGAACTTGACCCTGGCCCGCCCGGCAGGGCCCGGAGCTGGGCCGCAAGGGCCACCCGCTGCCCAGGCCCTTGTGGGGAGTCGTGGAGGCCTTGCAGTAGTTGAGCGGCTCCTCCTGGCCGTAGTACTTGAGGCTGTCCTTGGAGAGCGGGGTCCAGGGGGAGTGCTGGCCGGCGCCGCGCTGGCCTTCGCCGGGACCGGGGGTCGGGCAGGGGAGCAGGAGAGGATCCCCCATGTCACCCCCTCCACCGCTGAGGGGGGGTCGCCTGAAGTGATCCCCTCGATTGCTGCAGGGACAAGGGGAGGGACAGAGAGCGGATGTGGGGAGGAAGAGAGAAAGAGAGAGAGAAAGAGA
The DNA here is from genome assembly GCA_026546735.1 of Forbesichthys agassizii. NCBI lineage: Eukaryota > Metazoa > Chordata > Actinopteri > Percopsiformes > Amblyopsidae > Forbesichthys > Forbesichthys agassizii. Next base: position 7,340 of record JAODLL010003793.1, read on the forward strand.
GAGAGAGCGAGCATTATTAGTCAGGTGATGAGCGCCGCTGAGGTGCTTTCAAATTTGGCAGACGTTTGTGGGGCCAACATGTTTTATATTTGAATGTTGTAATGTCAACATTCCAACCTTGGATAAAACTTTGTTCAGCGTCCGTGTGGAGAACCACCTCCTAGGAACATTTGCAAGCGTTCACAAATGTCCGCTGCGAACTCAAAGTAACCGTGTTCGCAAACTTTTGGCTCTGTTTGTCAATTTGAGCGCGCATCTCTGTTGCCTTATCCCCAGATGGAATAGACGTCTTTATAATCGATGTGTGCTGCTGTCCGTGTTAATAGCTTACAGCCCTCTACTGATGGACGAATGAGTCAAAACACAACTATCTCGGATGGGTTCACTTCAGGCCGCGATATCGAGCTTTCCAGAAGTGACTCATCCATCCCAGGATCATTTTCACCTAACAATTGAGAACTGAAGCACTGCCAAAGTCCACAGAGCATCAGGAATTCTACACTGAACTGCTCTGGCTCACAGTAGTTCCTATATGGCAATCCTCGTGTGAATTTGTACTTTTTTATACTCTAGAACAACATTCATTTCCCTCTGTCTATCAGGTGATGTTTTGATTATTTTTGTATGGAAAGGGTCTATTGGATGTCTGGCGATTATTATTATTATTACTGTTTTATCTTTAAAAAGGTATTTTGCTGTTTACCACCCCTGATAAAAACAATTATAGTTAGATTAGATAGACTTTATTAATCCCACTGTGGGAAAATGTTGTTGTTTACAGCAGCTCCATGTTAAGAATAATACACATAAAAATCTAAAAAAAAGAATAGCAAAGGTGAATAGTAATAAATACAATTATAAACTATACACTATAAATGTCAGTAAAATACAGTACAGATGCATACATTGTACACAGTTAAATAGCAGATGCAAAAAATCGCCAAACAATGACAAAACAGTGACAGTGTTGGTATTATGGTTCATACATTATCAGCACATTTTTTGTTGCCGAATTAAAAAGACTGACTGCTGGGATGAACGACCTGCAATGGCGCTCTGTCTTGCAAGATGATCGGTTTTCGTTGACTGGGGGCAACGCTTGATATAGGCACGGATATGAGCTATTTCATGAAAGCCAGAGCCACGAAGGTAACGTAGCTATAGTAACTACGTTACCTTTGTGGCTCTGTTTTTTTTACGTTTTGTTTTTTGCATTGAAGGTGGCAATTCTCTGTTAAACGACATTGTCTCTGCCACAGTCTCCCTTACCCTTGATCAATTGCAGCGATGGGCCCTCCTCCCCTGTCCGCTGCCTTGCTTTTGCCCCTCATCAGCAAGGTCTTCATCTTCATCTCGGTGATGGAGGGCAACAGCAGGGGCACGGCCACGCAGAACAGGCCCAGCTGCGGGGGCAGTTGGGCCCCGCTGGCGGACCTCTTCTTCTGCCCGTGGAGGAACTTCAGCCTGCCCTGGAACTGCATGGTCTGTGGCGAACATGAGAACGTTCATGTTACAGTAGCTAGCTGCCGTCGTTACACATGAGAATGCACACGGTCGCTGTTACAGTAGCTAGCTGCCGTCGTTACACATGAGAATGCACACGGTCGCTGTTACAGTAGCTAGCTGCAGTCGTTACACATGAGAATGCACACGGTCGCTGTTACAGTAGCTAGTTGCAGTCGTTACACATGAGAATGCACACGGTCGCTGTTACAGTAGCTAGCTGCAGTCGTTACATATACATTAGTGTCGCAGAGCCAGCCTTCACTTGCGTTAAATCTGGGACGCGGCGTGGCTAACTGCGTCACATCCCGGTGATAATTATTCATGTCAAGAACGTTGTAGTTTGCTGTGAAACTCTAGTGTTTAGTTTTATGTGTAACCTCTCAGTGAACTACAGCTTTCGTGCACTACAAACTGAGACTTTCTTGACTGAAAGAATTTTCTTTTAAATAGTCAAACATCATGTGTGTACTTCGTGTCACAAAGCACTCTATATCAATGACCAAATCAGATGTTAAACGTGAGGAATCGGTAAACACGAGACAATCAAAATACCTCCTTGATCAGTTGGCCAATGCTGTGTCCTAGACTTTATGAGTAAAAAGTAGCTCTGACACAAACACATATTGACTGATGTGACTGATCTGTCCACACATCCCTGAGCCACAATACACCATTTTCACCTAGACAGCATGCATGTCTTTGGACCTTTGGAGGAAATCACAGAAGTCCACGCAAAATCCACACAGGAGTTGGACTGGACTGTCTTGTGAGTTGACAATGTTAAACAATACCGGCTGACTGTCTTTACGTTTTTAAATAACAGCCCAGAGAACACATCAGAGCTCTCAGAACTGTTGTTACTTTAGGACCGTCATATTGTACAGAGACTAAAATGTGGTCATTGGTATGGCCAAAGAATGAGCGTAATGTTTTTAGTTGGTAGTTTCTGTGCTGTATTTAACAAAAACAAAAAACAAAAACAACCAGTGGGTCAGCAATAATTACTCACTGTATGGCTAAAAGTTCTTTAAATATTCCTTGTAAACAATGTCGTAAAAAGTCGAAGCGGTTCTTTTGTCAAAATAACATCCATGAGGACAATGAACTCTGCTAGCCCTCTTGGTTCCCTATATCATCACACTACACAGTTTTAGTTTTTTTGTGCCTGGATTCCAACCAGACAGGTTGGTGGACAAAGCTACTAATCTATAACCTGACACGGCAGATGGATTGTTAGTCACAAGTTCATCTGGGGAGCAGTACATCAGAACTGTTTGAAATGGGCAGGCACTTTGAAACGTTGTCAGTTGATCGGATGTACAATCTGGTAATTTTCGCTGTTGGCAAACCTAAACCACGCCCGTATAGCTATCAATATGACGCTGATTGGTAAATTATGTTGCTAATCGGACACAATAGCAATTAATTATAGGCTTTCCCAACTGATTTTCATGGCAAAGTTAAACTGAAGCTAGCGAGACAATCCTGCTTGTTTAACTGTAGACTAACTAATATATCCCTCCCTGTCTACAGTAAATACCCATCGCCTCATGCTTTTTAACAGAGCTATAAAAAAGTTAATTTCCTGCATTTTATAAAAAAGCTGGCTATGTGTCTTTGTGTCAAATTGGATCTATCAACCTTTTAAATTTGCTCCTATTTCTCTGTTTCCAATAGTGTCATAAGTTATTGTATGTTCTTTGTGTAGCTACAAGGACTACAAGGTTATAGGAAAGTGTCGCCACTCGGCAGCCATCTTTGAAACGCCTCCTGGCAGTTATTAGGAAAACCTTACTGAAATGAATGGGATGAGAGCCATAACTGCACTGCCAATAGTCACCTGGACATGAAAACTGCACACAATCGCTAGACAAATAAAAAAAACACACTTAAAACACTATTTTGTGACTTTACCCCCTAATAAGGTTTAAAAAGCTTTTTTCCAAGCAGGTTATACTTCTACTACGCATGCACGACAGTTGGCTTGCATCAGTTCAACCAATTAGTTAAATAGGTAGATGCTTGGCAGTTATAAAGCAGACGGCTCCTATGGGTGGAGGGGCGGGATACAGTATGTGCCTCTAACTGCCATATTTGCACATTCAGATTTCTCCCATAGAGCTCTATTCAAAATTATACAAGTGGCATGTCTCCAACAGGGTCTCTGGTTAGTTTGCTGGTTCTCTGACACAGAATTCTGCTCACCAAGAAGCCCGAGGTGCTGTCCAACAGGCACCGGACCCTGGCTATGAAGCACCGGTTAAGGAAGGACAATAGCTCTGGAGGGACACCCCCAGCTTCTTGAGAATGGAACAGGCTGCTTACTACGAAGTCCTCGCCTGGAAGGACGACACAGACCAAAGAAAGAAAGAAAAATAAAGAAAGTTACATACAAACAATAATAACAGAGAACGATATGCGTTGTATAAAGATGCCTATCTAACATTCACCTGTAGGAGTATCAATCACAGATAAAATAATATACAGCTCTGGAAAAAAATAAGAGACCACTGCACATTTTTAAAATGTATTATAATATAAATATAGCCTACAAAAAAAATATATACAGTATTTATACACTCTATATACAAAATAAAATAAAACAATTATAAATAAAAATACAATATATAGAACTATAAATAAATTTAAAAAAAATAAATACAAATTTTTTTTATTTA
>JAODLL010003794.1:0-10441 GCA_026546735.1 Forbesichthys agassizii
ACATTTTATGACCAATTCATGCAAAACTCCATGTAATCCCAAGGGGTTCACATACTTTTTCTTGCAACTGTATATATCAGCTTTATAGACACACTAAGGCTGTGTTCAGATGTAACTTCTTTTTTTGATTAAAATGGCCTGGGCATTTTTCATGTAGAAAAAGAAAGCAGCTGAAACAGTTGTTGTTATGGGAAATACCAGATCTCACTACATCGCTTGTGATTGGTCAACTGTCAAAGAAGGCGGATGACGTAGGGCGTCTTTGTCTGAACTTTCCTCAACTGCAAAAATAGCCCAGAGCTGCTGAAAAACATGGTCTGCTCCATAATAATTTAAAAAATAGGCCGACAGCTTCCAAAAAGAAGTTACGTCTAAGCCTCTTTTTGAGAAACAGTGGAACCAATGGTGGGTAAAAAAAAAAAAAATCTCTCTGGCAATAGCATAAGGACTTCATATCTAAATGTTCAAATCTTTACTTTTACACATATTTATCAAGATGGACAGACTTTCTATGCTGTTGTTAATAAACCCTCCACTATTTTCCTATCCTATTACAGTATACAGTAATTGCAGGTGACCAATATTATCTAAAGGACCAAGGATGTCTTTCAGATAGCTGTTTTACTGGTACAGAAAATGGGATAACTGGACTGCTGCCATTACAGCACTGCCCTCTCTGAAGTTGCTGTGCTAAAAGCCACATGCTCGGTGAGAGCTGAAAACTGTCGCAGAGCTGCAAGCCCTGGGGCTTTCCATAAACCTAGCAGCAAGCAGCGGCAAGGGGACTAATCTGTGCCAGAAATTATCCTGCCTTCTCACGTGTATGCTGCATCCCAACGCTGGAAAAGTTCCAACCTGATCTTTGCCTTATCCAGCTGCTCTCATTGGGATGCCATTTTACCTGCTCTCCCAGTGCTGGAGGAGACGAGGCAAAGCTGCTTAAAATGTTTGCTCAAACAGTTTTGGTTGGTGGATACACACGTTTATCCTACCCAGGGTGTCTTTTTGAAATGTTATTGTAACAGGAATCACTGGACCAACGAAAGACAGTTGTGCTACCTGTCTACATTAATACTGAACACACGTTCACCAATAGTTATTGTTGTGCATGTATTTTTTAAACCCTAATTCTTCTCTCCTCATAAGAATGAGTGGTAAATGTAGAGGAAGCATCTGTATAAGGTGCGACCGCAAAGGAGCATTAGGATGTAGTCCTGTTACCGTCTACTGTTGCAGCTCTGCCTGCATGGTGTAAACACTGTTATGTCAACTGCAGCCATTTTTAATTTGTTTCCTTTAAAAAAGTCAAGGACAGCCATAATCCAAACAGTGAAACAGCCCTTGAGGATTTGAGCGAATTTACCGGCTGATTAAGCATGTTATAGCATTTTGTAGTTCTCCGAATACAATCAACCTTGCCTCAGTGACACACAAGCAACATTTTATAGCCACTGTTCAGTAATTACCCTCTAACAAGCCACAGGAACCATTCTGTCATTTAAAAAACCATAGACACATTACATACTGTGGGTTTAATACAAACAAAAATATCACATTCGTATGTCCCGAAAAAGAACGGAACATCATTTATCATAATAATATAACATACATTTTCATTTCATTCCATTTCATTATTCCTTTCTCTTTCACACTTTCTCTCTTCTCTCTCTAGCTTTCTGCCATCGAAGTGTAGCGTCTGCTTGTGACAAAAAGTAAAAATAACAAAAAAAGTCCATTCTTCACTGGCTTCATGTCAATGAATGCAACGGGAAAATGGCTTCTAATCAAATTTGGTAAGCAAGAAAATGGAATTTCAAGCCTTATTCTCAAGCAACAGATTCAATCTGGACATTTAATGTGATTAGCGGTCAATTACTTAGATGCCTTTGTACATTAGCTGTATCACCGCCCTGGTCACAACACTGGATGTTACTAAGCCTGGCTGATACTGAATTGACATTCTTTAAAATGATTATGATATGGGCAGTATGTTAGAACATAAATCATTATTTATCGACATGCAGCTCTGGATTTGTCACCCTATCTTGCCTGTTTCCTGGTTTATCTCATATCATGTATCATCTCAGGTTGTGCACTGGAGTGACAAAAAAAAAGAAACAATTCATGTGACAGCGATAGAAACTGTCATCCAGTCTGGCCCAGACTGATGACATTATCTTTTTATTTTCTTTGAAGATTTAGGCTAATCTGTACTGATGTCAATATCAGTCACTCCACGTAAAACAACAATATACACAATACTATAATAATCTACAGTGTTGTAACTTTAGGTGATGTGATTGAGGCTAACTGGGCTGGATGCTTCACAAACATACATTCATACGTCTTTCTATGTGGAGGAGGTTACACTTTATTTTGACCTTCCCTAGTTTCCCACGGGCAAAATGGTATTTGATAATGACATCCAGGAGGATCTCAATAGAAATCATCAAATATCCTGGGGTGACCAGAGGCCTAGAGTGCAATTATACCAACTTTTCTCCACAAATATTGCCATATTGCTGCACAATGTTTTTAGAAAAAAATGTCTCTTTTTTTAGGTGAATCTGTAAGATTGAACAGTGAATTTAAGTTAACATGATTATGGCCTTGTTGAGTAGAACTGGCAAAGTGATTGCAATCAGTGAGCTGTCATTATTACCAGCAAATATTAAAATAACAAACAGCCAACTAAGATGTCGGAGATGGTAAGCGATGGAAAGGATCATATGTACTGGGCATCACAGTCCACGGCAGTGAAATGGCCAGCCCGGCATGCCATCTTGCCTGCCAACAAGGCAGCAATCTGTCTTTCCTGCTGTAGTATCACACATTAACTGTGGCACAATATTAACAGCAGGATTTGTTTTGAACGTTTTTTTGCATGGTATCAATTGCGTGGGTTCCCATGTGTCCTAGAAAACAATGTTCCAGTCATGGAAAACACGTGGAAAATTAGAAGATTAAATCAAATGTCCTGGAAATTCTTGTGTTGTCCCGGAAATTATGGGACAAATTTTGGAATTCAAAAATTCTATGTTTATCTTTTTGCATACATATTTTCCCTTTGATCAGCTTTTTCTCTGTAAAAAATAAATAAAAACAATCTATCTAATCTGGCATGGTCTACTTTCAACATGGACTGCCATTGGCTATTGCAGACATGTCCCAACCTAGTTTTATATAATATTATAGTTCTATGGTCCCAACAAGCCCCACTAATGTGCTAACTACGATACGAGTATGACAGAATATATGGAAGATTATGTCTGCAGGCAGGCTAATATGAAAATAAATCAGCAGTCCGTGCAAAAAGAAGAGTTAATGTGTTTTTGACCTTTACCAATGTAACAGGAGTTTATTTTTACCATTATAGATTGGTGGATTATGTTATCAGTGGATACATGAGTTTTAGGTGAGTACAGTAGTAAGCTGCGATATGTACAGTAATGTCAGGTGCACAAGCCCGCAAACTTGACTGCTTGTTTGGATCTTTTAACAGGTTATGCTATGTCATTATTGCCTAATGGCATTCGGGACAGCCCTAGTTGCTTTGCCATGTTGTGGAAGCATTGTGAACACCCCTTGAGTCTAGAGTGACCAAAATTATGAATAATGCAAATTGCATTATACTATAATCAAATTATCATAAATTCTATACATGTAATGGATCATTTTATAGATAGATAGCCATATGCTGCATATCTTTAAAATCACATTTCCACAGAGAGGAACATATTAGTAAATGACATGATCCCTGTCTGTAAACCACAGAAAATGTCCTGGAAAAGTTATGGATAACGAGATCCCTGCACTGAGATTTCTTACTGTATGTAAAACTAATGAAAGCCTCGTGGTCAGTCATACAGTAAGCAGTTCATAAGCAGTTTGTTCTCACATGGACTAACCGCTCTTTTCTTCCAGACAGTCTATTGCCTACATATGAAATGATTATGCTATTATTATATGATCAATTGTTTTTATTCATGGGTGACCCTATTAAGCTTTCTGCTTTCATTGGTCTGTATTCCTAACCTTCCATTTCCTTGTCTTCCCATGTATTTCTAAGCCTTGTCCAGGCAAAAGCATGTTTAACCTGCTTGACACTCTACTGCTTCCATTTCCAACATGCCCATATACTGATTAGCCAGTGTAAATGAATATTCAATGTGTCACATCATACCATAAATACATGGGAGCATCTATCTATAAATAGCCACACTGGCTACCACTCAATCTACTCAAAATAGTCACAGGCAATGCTACAGTGACAGGCAAGCAGGGTTAACAAACATTAAGGACTAGTGCCTGTTTAGTGTACATCCCTCAGGCTACCCAGATGCCTGCATCCATGCTAAACATGAAGGACTACACAAAACGTGGCTGCAGTGCACAGCGAGGTGATGCAGTCAAAAACACAGAAGAATTACCAACATATAAGCGCAGGAGCACCATAGTGAGTCATACTGTATGGTGCAATGTGTTGCACGACGCTGACCTGCTGTCCTGTGTCACGATTATACTCTTGCATGCTGCTACAAACATTATTTATAGCATGCGATCCACGACGGTGTGAATGGTTAACCTGAACCTTCACATGGTGTGGGTTTAGGTATATTCATATTTCTAGAGTTACATATAGTAACATAAGAGATGGAAACATTCAGTAAAACAATTAACCCATTAGGAACATACTGTACTGTACATACAGCAAAAAGTACTTGAACTTAAAATAAATATGATACAATTTAAAATAAATATAACGTTTACTTGTAGTAAAATGTGTATGTACTTTAGTTAGTTTTCTTCATTCAGAAATGTGTGTATTTGTGTGTAAGGAGGGTTGTGTCACGTGTGCTTATCACTTCCCACCCATTCCATTGTGTTCGCCACATTACCTGCCACACTAGCGCCTCCATGTGGTCGGCTGTGGTGGACAGACACAAACTCAGCACGACGGTGTGAGAGGACGAGGTCAGGACACTGGCGATGACGGCATCCCGCATTGAGAAGGGCAGCATGGTGTAGACTACAAACACAATGAACAGGAAGAACGACACCTGGGGGGGGGGAAGAACACGGAGGAATGAGTGATGGCAAACGCAAGGATGAGGTGTACAGCCTACTGGAAATTTTTTGTTTAGTGTAGTGGCTTGATATTTTGACATATCCTGTGTGATAATTTGTTATCTGTGTCTTTGTAAGCTCATAGTGAGTGGACAATAATGACATCTTAAGCAGAAGTGCAGCAGCTACTGCAGATTTAATGCCGATAGCTGCTTTAAACTGAAAACTGTGTACACTGCTCTGTGAAGAATTTGCATGATCTGTATTCTGGGTGAAATGTTCCATAATGTAAATAGGTCAGAAAGTTGTATGCCACTGGATTTAGAAATGCAACATTTGCATTGACATTCCTCTGAGGAGGATCTGTGCTATTAGCTACACATAAGAGAACAAAGATCATGCTAGGTGAAGTCCAGCATTCATTTAGGAGAATTTTACACTTTCTAAAGTGTGGCAAACACCAAGCAGCCGTTCTATAATGGCCTTTTAAGCTTCCGTGTCGTACCTGAGATCCCTTGATTGCAGAAATCACTAGAAAAGGGCAACCAGCCCTCGCACTTCAAAGCCCAAACCCTTGATGTACTGTAGACTGATTTTCATTTTAACTTTCATCTCAATCATATACGTACATCTGTCACACACGCACGCACAAAAGCCTAGCTTGTGGCAGAAAATGAATTTGCCCTGTTTGCATAGCAATATGCCAGTGTTCTTACACAAGGAAGCAGCAATGACTTGAGGGGGTGAGAAGTTAGAAGACTGATCTCGCAAGCTGCAGATTAATTTTGCAGCAAGAATCAGTATGGAAAGCCTAGGAATCATTTCAAATGTGTCTTAGTAGCAACTGAACTTTCCAATCAGCGTCATGCTCATAGCTATACGGGTATACTTTAGGTTTGCCGACAAAACGATGGTTCATCCAATCAACTGCAAATTATTTTTTTTAAAAGGTCCTGCCCTTTACATACAGTTTCAATGTACAGCTTCCCAGATGGAGTTGTGACAACAAAAGAGCGTAACAGTTTGAGTCCGGAAGTAAATTATACATACAGTTCATTTTCTCCATTGACTATATATCCCAATACAAGGTTATGAATCAATGGTATATGCTCAGGTAGAAGCCTCAAGTTCATATGACATCAACCTTGTTTTAAGATAAACATGATTTATTTGCGATATGGGATGCGCATTTCCTTCACTATTACAATATGATATGTACAGTCTTGTACCTTTGACCTTTTTGCGTTTTATTAAATGTTTTTTGCTCCAAATCAAATTGTTTATCGTCACGATCACTCTCGTAGCTGGATAGATTGGTTCTAGGCTTAAACCTCTTAAAATAAGGATTTTACGAAAAGTCAATGTAGAAAATTAATAGGAATTTTTCTTCCGGAACAAGAGCCCCCAAAAAAGTGTGCGGTCACACTCTATTTCTCTGGCATGTCAGGTTTCTGGAAGACAATTAAGAGGAAATTGTCACTGTACCTTGCTCAATGGTAATGTCAAAGAGAAAATGGATGTTCAAGAGGCTCAATGAAACTGTTGTTTATTTGACCTTCAAACAAAAACAAAATACCAACCGCAATGGTTTCATTATTCCAGTTATGTGTGTTCCCATGATGTTCCCAAAAACTCATAAAGCGTCAAACATACCTGTAGCTGTTGCTTATCTTTCATTGCCTCTCACCAAAGATCAAATCTTTTTTATCAATGTTATGATCAAAGTCAACATTTCTCAAACTCAGGTCAAGGAAAGTAATTACGTGGGCAACAGCCAACAGGTATCTAAAATAGTTGCCTAAGTCAGAAAACAGCTACCGTGTTGGCTGAATAGAATATCCCAAAGTTAGAAATCTTCTGGCTTCCAGTTTTCACTATATTTTTAACATCCTGTAGTTTACCATTATCTACCAAAAAACTAAAAAAGTATAGGTTCTATTTACTGCTAACATAGTTATATGCCTAAATTATAATTTAAAGTTACATACAAGGTATGAAATGAAGTATTTGATATGCATAATGGGATATTGTGTGATGGTGTGATAAAATATTATTGGGAAATAAATCAGATTACATTGCTCAGGGTAATGTTATTTAAAATGACTCTGCTACTTTGAGACATGAATGGTATCACAGTCTTTATTTGCTAATGTGGCTTTTTTTCATGTGCTATATCATAAGAACCGTTAGATGGTGTTAACTGTGGGAGGGCTGCTAATTACAGACAAATAAGATATCATACTTATTTTATAAGGCTACCCTTTTATTAATCCTCTTCAAGCCAATACTTCTAATTGGATCATAGAAAGATAATTGAGGGGGTGGGTGTGAAAATGACCCGTGTAGATTTACTTCTGTTTTCACATTACAAGAAATGTATAGTTCCCAAATAACCCTAGTATTTTGCCCATGTAACAGCTGTATCCACAAAGCTATGGTTGACCTTAAAGGAAGGGTTAAAGAATGGCAAAACATTAAGAGAGCCACAAGGAAAGGAGCTTAGAGGACAGCCACTAATAACTAAAGGTGATACCAGACAGATACTGTATCAAAGTGTGTCCTTTTAACAAGACGGAATTAGCTCAAAACCTTATTTCTCTTGTGTCTATTATATCATATTGTGATGTTATCTAAATTCCCGACTGTGCATTTGAATCAGAATGTGCATAATTACATCCCGCTGTATGTTTTGATAGAGGTAGTGCATAATTCCTATACCCTGCTGCTATTGGTCAGGCCCCGGGATAATGTCCTATACAGCATCAGGCACATTATGGTCTGAAACTTCAAAAACTAGCTTCTTAGCTCTCGTCAGTGGATCAGTCAGGTAAATAAGGACCCTCGCTGGATCCATTAAGTAGGCAAAGCTGGTACATCTCCAACCAGGACCGTGAATCAGTCTCTTGCTAATGAACCACAATACGCTCCATAAAATAAATTATAGAGATAGAGTGTCAGATTACCCTGGGCTTTTAGAATGCTGTCAGTGCAAAGTTGAATCGACTCAGAATGTATGTACTAAAAAGGGTATTTGTGTGTGAGAGCTATAGAAAGAGAGAGGGAGTTAGAGTGAGGCTGAGAGAGTATAAGTAACAGTGCAAATACATATATAGCATTTTATATCTGTAATACATGTGTATAATATGTGAAAAGCCTTAACTGCAGTAGATCAAAGGCTTCTCAACCCACTTTCAGCCTCCCTCTCTCAAATGGAATATATATTTCCATAATAATTAGCCCTCTCTATGTCTCTCTCCCATCTGCCCTATTCTTTCCATATTGCCCTGCTCTGTGAAATGGATCGAGAGAGAGAGAGTGAGAGAGCAGGTCTGTCTATTTCTCAGTGAGGGACAGAGGCTGGCCCACACAGATAAGCCCTCACTTCGTTGTCAGCAGACATAGCGGCCTTTGTGGAGTGAGGATAAGCATCCAATTGATTTCAGGACTGAAAAGTGGACAGTATCCGGTAGCTGAGATGTTCAGTTTTCAGAACAATGCGGTTCTGGAAAAACAGCACAGCACCAAACAGTTTGTTCATAAATTGATACATAATTTAATTTGATTTTATACAAGTTATTCTCCCTTAAAGGTACACACTTAAATAATGTAACATTGCCTCAATATCCCAAATTGCAGCCCTATCTTAATGTTTAATACATTGAAGGGGGTTACGCATTTTATGGATATGGGGAGATATAACCTGTTGTTATCAGAACCGAAAATCACTTAATCAATAGTCTGGACATGCACTGGGTAATGTTTGCAGTTGTTGCCTTCTAACTGTAGATGCATGGTTAATTTTGAAACTATTGGACAGTCTTTAAACCATCACTGTTGTGACAACTGTGTCGATTCATCTAGCTTTATCACCATTTCAAACCAATGGCTGAATTCAAAACCATTGAACTTACCCACCCCCATTTGTCGGTTATTGGTCCGCTATCTAGGTGGCTGTGCAAACGCTACAGCGACCAGACTATAATCCCAGGGAAAATGGGGCTGAGAGCAATAGTCGGGTGGAGCCTAGTCCTACAGATCCAGCCTTTGTGTAAAGTCTCGGAGACAGGCACTGGCTATCTGTTACACAACTACTACAAGAGAGGTATTTTGATTGACATGACCAACTACGTAACTCAGTGACCAACACACGGCTGGAAATGCAATGCATAATGTTGTTAGTGTCAAGGTTTGAGGATGGCAGGTATCACCGTCCTGCCATGCATCCTGTTTTTCCCACTTTATTCCTTATTTTTTTTTCACTCTTTGTCTTGTCATTTCTCACACCTGGTTTATGTTGCCTTAATTAGCCATATTATATGTAGCCTGTCAAAGTTCCAGCCATGCCCAGGGTGTTTTTCTGTTTCTTTGTGACTTTGTGGTTACCCAGTCTTTTTCTCAATTCCAAGAACGGCAGGTATACGTACTTGTGTTCTTGAGAGGTACGTTCTTGCCAAGTGTCCTTCTGAGAATGGTCTTGCAAGAACGCGAGGACAGATGAGAAGCATTTTCTTTGCTATCGTTCTTGTCTATTGCACAATACCCTAGGCTCGGTACTAAGTACCGGTATTATCTAATCTACAAAATAGCTGTAGAACATTTTAAGTATAGTACAGTATTTTTTGACACTTGCCTGCGTACCTTGCATGTGCATGGAGGATTTAAAATATATACTGTATGGGGCAGATTAGTGCTGAATCATCCCTTGCGAAACCAGAATATTGTTCTTGACTATACCTAAGAATTTCCACAACAGCAACCAACATGTCAACATGTGGAGGGGCATGGAGACATCGTATAGATTATGGAACTTCCCGCTATTGTTGTTCTTTGTTTAGAAACCGCAGTTGATCTGTCTGTCCGATCCTGATATCCTATCATGTGTCTTGTTTTCCTTTATCTAGTTATTGTCTTTTTGTTATGTATGTTATGTATTGTATATTGTGTTTGTCAAATTGTTGTCTTATGTTTGGTATTGTTCCTGCCTTCTGTTCCTTGAGTTTTGTGTATTAAACCCATGAGATTCCTTCTCTGTCGTGCGTTTGGGTCCTTCTTACCGTAACAGAACGATCCGACCCCTATGGATCCAGCAGACAGTTTGTTTGTTTTTTTTGTATGGGCATCGAGTGGATCCCCAGCAGTCCCAGTTTTATGGGTAGGCTACTTGGCTGACTATTAAGCCCCCCTCCCGAGAGCGAACCGGGGTTCCAGGCGGCGTCTGTCTCCACAGTCTTTGCTGGCAGCCGATTTCTCAGTGCCAATATTATGCCAACATTGGTTACCGCTCAGACAGCGCACACGGTTGCACCCCAGCCAGCTAGCATTAGGCCCACTAGCTCAAAGCTAAGTCATGCAGACCAGCCAGCTAGAGTTAGGC
>JAODLL010003794.1:10541-34489 GCA_026546735.1 Forbesichthys agassizii
AGAGTTAGGCTCGCTAACTCTCAGCTAAATCCTGCACCCCAGAGTTAGGCCTGCTAACTCTCAGCTAAATCCTGCACCTCAGAGTCCTGAGCCGACCTCCTCCGCTGCTGGGCTTCCGACGCCACAACAGCGTCAGACCGCCTCCTCCGCTGTTGGGTATCATCAAATGCTACAGCAGCTCCTGCCAGTCTCCTCCGCTGCAGGGACTCTGACGCAGTAGACGGCGCCCGTCCTGTCTATGACGGTTGCAGCTGGCTTCTCCCCTGGTCCTACCTCCAGAGCCGCCTTCAGATCGACCTCCTGAGTCGACTCCGCCTTAAAATCCGCCTCCTGAGTCAGCTCCGCCTTCAGATTCTCCTTCCCAGCCGACCCATGTGTCGGCTCGTCCGGGCCGTCCGCACAGATTGTCCCGTCTGTCTGCTGGGTGTTCGGGCTGCCCTCCCAAATTGTCCCGCCTGTCTGTTGGCCGGGCATCAGGACCGCCCTCGCGAATGGTCCTACCTGCGTTTGGGTCATCTGGGATCCGTCCCTTGAGGGAAGGGCGGGAAAGGTTCCGTCATGGTTCCAACCATGCCCTGGGTGCTTTTCTGTTTCTTTGTGTTTTTCATGGTTCCCCAGTCCTCGTGTTGATTGTTGATTGCTTTCACCTGTTCCGTATTATTGCCCTGTCCTATCAAGTTTCTTTTCCTGTATTTAGTCTTTGTGTTTTTTCTTGTGTTTGTCGGATCGTTGTCTTATGGTTGGTATTCGTGTTCCTGCCTTGTGTACCAATGTCTTTTGTGTATTAAACCCCTGAGATTCCTACTCTGTTGTGTGTTTGGATCTTTACCGCCTCCTTACCGTAACATAGCCCTTCTGTTTGCCTTGAACTGGTGAGTGTTGTTATCATTATCGTGTCATTAAAATACCTATTTCATTTGCTCAAGCCTGCGTCTGGTTCTTACTCACCCATTGTTCGTGACAGTTGGTGAACTAAGGTGACAAACCCACTGAAGAGACTGGACATGTAAACATGCTACTCCAATTGAAATTAATTATGTTGCGCTTTGTTTGAATAATGGGCATTCTTCTCCAAACCTTGTTTTTTTCCTGTTATTTGTTTTGATTCACAAATCAAAGTCAAAAAGTGAGTTGTTTCTCTTCTTCACATCTCATCCAACTACCGGACAACACATAATGTACATGTGCATACAGCATATGTCCACAATCCTTACCGTTGGATTACAAATATTGCACATTGTCAGTAATTTCCATGCAGTGCTCCTGATGTGATGCCTAAGCCCTGCATAATACCATATGCTTGCATATTTATGTGTGTATTTTCATACACATAATTACTGTATACCCTCACACAAAAGTATATGTTGCCATGCAATGAAAATAGACACAGTCTGTGACCTTATTTATAAAGGTTTTCTATCATCTTTGACAAACCTTGCTATACAAATTCTGTCACGTCTTCAAGTATTTAACTATTTAGGTAAGTTATTTCAAAAGCACAGTGCATATTTTATCTTAGCATCTCAGTATAATACTTGTCTGGCATAACATTTGTTTATGCTAATATACCAGAAGACTCTTAATTTGTGACAGAACTACAGGTATTAGACAATGTCTATGCCTGCCGTCACTGACAGTGACAGTCGAAAGATGTTGGCCAAAAAAAAAAAAACACCTTTCTTAATGAGCTGTGTATGCTCTCCTCTGCAGCTGAGACCATACCCAGCCTTTATCTTAATCACTTCATTCATTCCTATAGCAACCTCCAAGCCTCAGTGCCGTGACTACATGATTAACTTTGACTTTTATGTTGTCTTGTATATTATTTTCATCAAATGACATCCACTTAACTGCATGGTATCACCCTGGTAGCCTTGGTTATCAATTTAATTGGCTGAAGTACAAACAATACTCAACTAAGACCTTCTTGTAATGTTAACTTACATGGAAATACTGTATATGCGGTCTTTGTCACTAACCCTGATGTCTTCTATTTTATGCGCTGACATCATTGTAGATTGTGCACAAGCCTTGAGACTGCAACCATAATTTGCCATGTGATTAAATACATATTTGTAGCATCAATAGTGGAGTATTCTATTTATGCCCCCTGCTCAGTCATGATACATTGTAAACACCTTGAAGGGTGGACAGAGAGAAGTCTGTAGATTGTTGCAATTTAACAAATAATTATGTTAGCATAATAAACTACAATACATAGAGTAATTGAGTGAATTAAATGGTTTGAAAGACAAAACATTGATATACTGTACATGCAATTACAAGGGTTTGGTCAGAGACACCTGTATATACTATCATGCTATCTTTCTAGTCTAAAATGGTTACACCTTCTGTCAAACTTAAGATTGTCAACTGGGCAATAAACATGAAACTAAAGCTGGACACTTAATGAGCCCAGGAAGTATACTGACCAGTCCTTATCAGTGGAGACCTTAGAATAGCCAAGCAGGCAAAAAAGAATGCTAATGCTCTAAAATATGCTAATGCTCTTCTAGACCTTATTTATTTACTCCCAGCTATTGACAAACAGCCCACATGCATTATTCATAGATTTTTATTACTGTGTGTGTGTGTGTGTGTGTGTGTGTGTGTGTGTGTGTGTGTGTGTGTGTGTGTGTGTGTGTGTCTGTGGGTGGGTGGATACATGTGCACACACAAAAATCCACAGTAGATGAGGCATTCAAGCCACCATCACATTCATTCCAGTTGGACTCATTCACAACAATTTCACTGGTACTCGAGTAGTCTTGGGTTTCCCATCAATGGGAAATTAGATGAATCTACTGAGAAGAAGCAATGTGACAAAAGCTAATGGGCCATTTCTATAATAAGCAGGCAGAAGCATCCCTGTGACTGTGTCTGCTGTAAAAACACATAGGCTCCATTCTCCAGGTTGGTGTTAATGAATTAATATTGCCGTAGCATGTGCACTTTCAGCTAATGATGGATGACAGTGAATGAAATGGTAAGTAAATCAGCACATCTCTAGCAACTGCTTTTGTGAGAGATGTGTCCTTGCTGTACTTTTATCTCATTGGAAAAAGGCAGCCTTTCAGAAGAACAACTGGTAATATTATTTTGTGTCGCAGTTTGACTATGCTACCTTATCATGGTGCCTTATTAAATGTTACTTTTTATATTCCTGATTTAATCTGCAGTTCTATTGAGAACTGTTCCAAATGTATTTATTTTTTATTTTTGCTATATGCTTAAAATGTTTTTAAGAGCTAAAGTCTCTAAAGCCATTTGTCAAAAGTAAATAAATTACAAAAATACAAACAAGTTGTAACTAACACATGACACAACTGTGGGTTTGATTTGTTAAGCCTCCTGTTGTGTTTGTTTCATGTGTATTAGTTTATTGTTCCCAGTCAAATATGCATGTCCCGTTACAGCTGACCTTAAATCCATAATAACACATATTGTATCATCTAATATTGTATTAGATCTTTTTATCAATTTACATTTTTGTGAAAATTACAAGTTTGTAAATTCTATTTGCTATTATGGCCTGTAGGCCTCATTTACATGAGATCATACAATTAGTTTTTGAGTAAAATGCATAATTTATAGATTATTTATGGATGGTGCCTCTCCAGGAATCATCAGTTCTAAGCAGTTTAGACATGTATGATTCAAGACTAGTAACAATTAGTTACTAGTACTTATTCTTTAGTTACAAGTATTAACTATTTAAATTGTAACTAAAGATACTTAACTGTTTCTCTGTAATCTCCTTAATTACATTGCTGTTTTGCTGCACAGCATTAAACCTTCAGTTGGCCCACTCAATATTATTCCCTCTTTGTTATTTTGCAATGTAT
This sequence comes from Forbesichthys agassizii, assembly GCA_026546735.1. Classification (NCBI taxonomy): domain Eukaryota; kingdom Metazoa; phylum Chordata; class Actinopteri; order Percopsiformes; family Amblyopsidae; genus Forbesichthys; species Forbesichthys agassizii. The sequence continues at coordinate 14,387 of JAODLL010003794.1, forward strand.
TCAATTCTATTGACCGCACTATTGTTGACATTATCATTCTTTCTTGACGCTGGCATTGTCCCCAGCCATTTTAACATGCTACATACATCCCTTACTGATAAAAAAAATAAAAATGTAGATCCTACCCTGCCAACAAATTATAGGCCTATATCATGGTTGTACTTGGACTGAAAAACGGCCCGGGACAATGAAGCCCAGACCTGCCCTGGAACTCTCTAAGCCTTGTTGCCAAATACACCATCCATCCACTATAATAAACTATGATGCAGTGCTATCTCATTTAGTCAATGCCCCTTTCTTGTAGCTTTTTATATATATTTTTTTTACATATACATTTAGGCTACAATCAGTCATCTGTTCCACATTAAGAACTCATCCATAATTACCAACATCTGATGTCTCCATGCCGCTCCACATTTTGACATGTTGGTTATTGTTGTGGAAATTTGGAGGAAAATATTCCCGTTTCGGCTAGGGATTATTCTGCAATTTTTTTTTAGGGGGCCCATATTTCTCTAGCTACTGCCCTGTGCATACATATAAAGTGTCAACAAGTTTCAAAATTTTAAAGGACTGCTGTTGGACTCTAATATCTTTGCACTGCACTTGTTCGAACTCATTTGCATGTGGTCTAAAATACCATATCTATAATTGACTTTTCACAGTTGAAACCATTTTCAGCTTCATCTACAGTATTTTGTAATGTCTGTCATCACAATTGTGTAGAACATCATGTAACCCCAAGGTGGATCTTGTCACTGTAATGACCCACGCTTGATAAATGCACGAGCAGGACTTATTGATTCCTACAAATAAAGCTCTGAGATCTGATATGGATTTGTACCATCTGCTAGATTTATTTTTTACAGCTTGATATCTTTTCTTTTTTCTCATACAACTGAGAGCGTTGTTACGTCCCCAGTGCTGTGTTCGCTTGTGTGTGTTCTTTTTCCTTCCCTCTGCTGCAGGTATGGGTGCAGATCGCTGGTTGCAACTGATGGGTGGAGTCTGGGTGGGGTCCGCAGCTAATTGCTGTCTGCTCGTCAGTGGATGCAGCTGGTGCAGCCTGCACATAAGCCGCATTGTTTCAGCTCTTGCGGGGCGCTGGCTGCTTGTGGTCTCTAGAGTGCATGCTGTGTATATTGGAAGTTTATATTGTATACTGTATTGGTTGATTGTGTGTTTGTCCGGTGGTGTGGCGGCTGTGAGCAGGACACTGTGCTGTTCGGTTGTTTATCTGTATCTGTAATCATTTATTGCTTTGTTTTCCATGGGGGAGAAGGGGGAAGCCTATGTGCTTCAGGCAAGAGGCCCTGGGGCATACACCTCCCGTAGTCATACGCTGTGTTAATATACACTAGGTAAGATCTGGGCGGGCCACCCCCTGTATTTTGGGTAGAGCACCTGTACTAGTGGTGCTAGTTGGGGAAGAGAGTATTGGGCAGGTAAGTTAGGGAAAGAGGTTAGTTTTGCATTTGCTTTCTTTACTTTGGTTTCGCCCAGCCCCTTTTTCTCCCAATAATACCGTTAATAAACCCTGTTGAACGGTGCTCCTGTGTTTGTCTCCTTCCTCGCACCACGACCGCCATCCCTCTGCCCCAGTCCATGGGGGTTCATGTGTAGCTGGGTGTTACATGCGTCCCCCTCAGGGAGGCGTGCGTAACAAGCATACAGAACCTTTAGTTATAGGACCACTGATGCTGGATGCACTCATCTTTTTATTGCTTATCTTTCTTGGTTGTACTTGATCATATTCAGCTGGATGTGATCTGAGCTCTGTAACCTGCTGTGTTTTGTTTTGTTGTGAAGTCAATCATCAAGAATCTAAAAATGTGTCTTTAACTTCCTGACCAGATCGTTTTACGCTGCATGCACAAAATTGTAGTGACTCAGGCACTTTGTTATGTGCCATATCCTAGCCCTCACATTGTTCTCTTTACATTTCACATCAGCAATAAGAATACCTGCATTTTAACACTGTCTCTTTGCTAGGGTGCCCGGGACATGATTGTAAGGTACTATGCCATATACCATTACTCCAAGTCTAAGACACTGATAAAGAAAGGCATAGAAAATAATGTGTTACATGTCATTCCCTGATGCAAACATGACTCCAGTCTGCAATACACTGCATCATTGTGATAAAGACCACTGTTCTTGCTTTTACCAACATACCACTGCTTATATTGATAAAGCTGACTTTAGATTTAATGAACCAGTAACCACATGCTCATTTTGCTTTATATAAGGTAATACAGCTGTACTGCATTATGCATTTACTGGCTTAGTAGAGTACTCAATTACCAGCTACTGTAATTTGCTTCTAAAGATTTAAAACTAGGTAGTAGGATTATATATTGTATAGAGTAAAATTAACCCAAAAAGGTTATAAACAATATGGTTCAGCCATAACACAATGGTTTAAATTAAATGGTTCACCCTGGCCTAATAATAATGGATTGGAACAGTGAATTCTGGCTTGTCCACCACAACATAATTCATGTCTAAGAAAAGGCTACATCATACAAGCAGTAAAAGGTAGAGTGACACAAACCAAATTTGGGATCCAACCACTTCAGTGTGTTTCAGCTTGAAAGGTCACATAATGTTTCATTGTAGTGTATTAGCGTCAATGAGAACTTTCTGTTTTGTAGGGCTTTTGTTAAACCGCTTCAAGATAAGATATTATGATATTTTTAAATTAGGTCATATTTACATTCTTAAATTACCAATCATAAATTAATACAGCTTTCAACAATTATAAATAATTGGTGTGGCTTGATTGATGATTAATGTATTATAACGTAAGCTTTAGTTTTAGTGCATATGCTGTAAATCACTTTAATACATTCAGTGATTTAGAGCAAAGCTTAGCTTGAGAAAAGAGTGATAGTATAATAGCATGTACAGTACGTCAAGTAATATCCATAGTCAGCTTTAGAATACTGGAAAGGAAATTTGAAAGATTTGAAGTCACAATATTTTTATTCACTTTAGTTCATTTTGATTAGAGGTAGACTCCACCCTAGATCTCCTTATCACATATTTAATTTTCAAGTTTAGATTGGGAGTGGTTGCATTCGTCGCTCTGAATACATTTAGTAGACATTAGCCAATTTAGGATGAAAAGTCATGTAAAACTTGTATTACCTGATCTGATCTGGCTTTACAAACATTTTAATATCACAATTTATTTTAATCTTTATTATTATTATTATTATTATTATTATAATAATAATAATAATAATAATAATAATAATAATAATAATTTAAAAAAAGAATAAAATAAATAATAATAAAAACAAACGTGCTAAATCCAAATGACTTGACATAGATTTTCACCTCATGTCATATTGTCTAATTATGTGTCAACCCAGTTCGTTTTTTTTCTTTCGAAAGAAGGCAGCAGTAGACTATAATTTTTTTTTTTTACATATAGACATATAGCTAGGTTTAAGAAGGAAGATAAAAAAGCAATATGGCATTGCATAGTTTATCTACTTGAATGTGGCACTCAAAGTGTGCCAATCTCCTTTGTGGGCCATATAGACATCTGCTCAGGGCCTGCTATTATGTCACTCATCAAGCACGGATCAAGAAATAAGGCGTTTTGCTCTCAGTTTGGCTTGCGGACAGTAAATCTAGTGAGCGATGCAGGGGTCAAACTTTTCTTTTTATGGACTCTCATTTCTTGCACATTTTCATGTTCAAGATATGGCCTTAATAGAACTCAATGACACATACAGTATCTGCCGATCAAATAAGCCCTTTTATATATGTATTTCATTTATATAATGTGTTAGTTCTTATTTACTGGTGATACATTTTGTTAAATATTATTGCATTTCTTGTCGCTCTGTCAGCACCTATTGCATCCTAGCCATTCTACAAGACTGGATTCCTCTCTCTTTGGTCCCTTCCCAAGGTTTATTCCCTATTTTATCTATTAACCCACTTTTTATGGAAGTTTTTCTTTGCCTGGGAGGAGCAGGTTAAGAGGTTGTCGTTTATTTCCGTGTGAAATGTGGGATTGTAAAGCCCTTTGAGACTAATGTGATTAAAGGCTATAAACTTTTCATCACTCTATAATGTGTACCTGTATGTTGTCAGTGCATTCAAATAAAAAGCAGGACTGCTATGAAACAAAGTAGTAACAGATCTGCCAGCATACAACATGATAGGGTCTAAGGTCTCTTACCTGATCCCATGGACAGATGATCCCACCGAAAAACATGAAAAGGTAACCCATGGCAACCAAGCAGACCCAGATGACCAGAGAGAAAACACGCAGGAGCTTCTTGAAGACAGACTCAATGCAGACCAGGACAAACACTGCCAGGAAGATGGCCAGTGCTGTTGGCACAGTGATTACAAAGGCCACATGATCCTCGAGGTTCTGAAGGGGATAGAAAAATAGCATTAGCTTGTGGAGGTTCATAAGTAGACAGGACAGAGCACAATACAAAACACATGAATGAAAAAGACAAGTAAAGGACAACTATTTAGAGATGAGAATGATCTAGAATGAATACGTGTTTGTTATAGTGGTAGTGAGAGTCAGAGAGATGGAGAAACTTGGGGGGGACGGGGTGTAAAACAGACTATATCATCATTCTCCTGTCTTTCCTTGTCAACGTCCTGGAAAACAGAAATGGGCAAGAATCTGACAAGCAGACCATCAAAAAATTGTCTTCTGAGAGTCCTGGTTGTTGTTTTATTTATTTTTTCATTCTAAACACAAGCCAAATGCTGAATTCCCTCATAGAATAGCCCTGCCATAAATATGATTATCCTACATTTTGCTACAGTCATATATAAGCTACTAGGTTTGAGAATTCTGCAGCGTGTTGTGCTGGCTCTGGCTGTCGCCATCTCTGCAGTACCTCACTCCACCAGAAATGACCCCATATGTTCCTTATTCATTATAATGGGATACATGTATGCCTAATATATTTGAAATGATGAGTTAAATCAGTTAAAAAATTCACCCCCCGTACAGTTGTCATGAACCGGGACACTAGCTATAAAGACCAAAACCGTTTTTTGAACCAGGCTGTAAACATATATATGTTGCTGTAAATGTGGACATTTTAACATTGGAGTCTATGGGGATTTACACCCTGTTGTAGCCAGCTTCAAGCGGCCATTTGATGAACTGCGGGGTTTGGCACTTCCGCATTGTATTCATTTCTCAACAACAGATGTTCCCGCTTGATTTAAAGAATTGGTACCATGTGCACAGTGAAGTCAGAAGCATTATGAATGAGTATAGTCGCAAAGGAAAGTTAGAAGTAACAAGAAGAAGAACTTCACAATTATTGTATAGGCTTGAGAGACCATCCTTATAGCAAAACTCCACATTCACTTTTACTCTGCTAATCAGTCTGAATGCTCCATTCTTTCACGACGTTTTGTGCTAGTCAGAAAATGATCATAAAACAGCATCCCGTGGAACACAGTTAGCTGATTACAACAGCTGGTAACATAATGTCTGATTGGTTGAAGGTTGGAATCAGTTGCTAATACATTGACACAATGTCTACAAATGTTATGATTGCAGATGAGAGTTATATTTAATGCTGAGTTTGCAAGGTCCAGATGTTCTCACCAGAAAACAAAATATACTAATATGGTGAATTTCTTCTCATGACATATCACCTCTTGTTGTGAAATACTCGTGTGGCCATCCTGATCTCTCACAACGATCCTTGTTTTTATATAAAAACAGGACCCAAAGTAGAATCAACCCATTTCAAACCACAGACCTGTCTGTATTTCTGTTGAAATCAGTGTTTTCTTCCTTCTATGATTCATTGCTCTCTACATCCCTGCAGTCCTATTGTCATTCACTTGAGACCAAACCTTATCTGATAAAGCCTGAGGCCGCTACGCCACTCATGTTGCCTGAACCACACTGCAACCTCTTCATGTCTTCACAAACAGAAGCATACCCTCCATTATTATATGATATATTTTTATGTCTATTTTTTGTAAAACCTTTATGTTCAAGAAGGTCTTCAACTCAATGCACAATGCACGCTATAACGTCTCTGCATTCATCATGGTTCCTTTTATGTATACCTGCAGTGATGAATGAAAATGCAGTCCATGTGTAGCATTATTCATTTTGATTGTTTGGTGAATCTTTTCTAATTTAGTGAAGCTCTTGTTGATATAGAAATTAAAACATACAGTATTGTAAGCACCATTGGTATACAGTACTAGATACTGTGTGTATATATATATATATATATATATATATATATACAGTGTATATATATACAGTATATATTAGTACTGTATATATAGTGTAAATATTCTTATGTATACATTCAGGTTCCCATGCTAACATTTACATTCTAGTCCTTTTTCTCCAGATGTTTTGCATGTGCCTAACTCTTGCCCGTGAGACCAAGTCCAAAGTCGGAGCAGCATTTAATGGGTTTTCTCGTATTTTACTTAAATCCATTAATATGTGCGTGTTCCACTAAATATTTGATAAGAGTCCCTTCCAGGTAAATATGGAGAAATAGCCCAGCACACAACAGCCATAATGTAACCTCTTTGGAGACCATCAAACAAAACAGACATGATGGCTGCTGACCAGCGGGTAGTAGGCAATACAAAGTGATGTCAGAGAGAGCAGAGGCCATGTTCTCTTTCCATAGCCTTGGAGCAAAATGTGAACTTGCTCGTCTGCTCTGCCGCTGCCATTTTTTTTATAATGTTTTATCATCGTCATGAAGGCGAGACAATATATGTCGTTCCATGTATCCATTAATTCTGCGCAGAGCCATTTTTCATTCATTCATTCACATGTTTGTATAACCTTTACTTTCATTAGATTACTGTCAATGAGGGCAATTCACATGGATGGAAGAGACCTAGACAGTTCGACCAGTGGGTGGTCAACGCCAGGGATGGAACCACTGGAGTGATTGCAAGATGGTGTATTAGTGTTTCAAAATGTTGCTCTACCCATAAATGTTAATATTTTTACGCTATAACGTTATGCTCTTGAAGGAAACGATTCATTGCCTCACACTCTTTGGGGTTAAGGGGTTTCAAAACTGTTACACATGCATTTATTTCAAAAGCGCAGCCTTCATTTTCAAATGGTCCTCTGCTCTGACATATAACACTGCAGCACTGCTCTCTGCCTCTTTGTCTCTCCGTCTCTCTCTTCCACACACTGACATATGACACACACACCAACACACACGCACACACACATGCACACAAGCGATCGATGCAGTGGGACAGGGCTGGATGTGTGCGGCTGCACAGGAACAAGGAGCAGTCAGATTTGCCCAGAGCTGAGCTCCAAAACAGCACAGGATTTAGGTCAGCCAGCCACTGGGATGACAGGGCTAGGGGGCTGGGGGGCTGGAGAGATACAAAGAAGCAGAGAGACAGGCAGACAAAAAGAGAGAGAGAGAAAGACCATGGAGTGATGATGGAAGAGAAGCAAAAGCTCATGAGGGAATGGAGAGATGGGGATATTGAAAGAGAGAGAACTGGAGCAGGAATGCCACAGAGTATAAGAAGGCAATGTTACCATTAGAAGATGTAGTACTGTAGATGGGGTAGATTACTGTATGCATCCCATGTCTTTATTATCAGAGAGCGGTTGGTTGACTGATTTCAAATGGATTTTATTTAAACTTTTCACATGCTCTTTGTTTCATGCATTCAATTATGTTTTCACAGCTCCAAAACACGCTCAGTGCATCAGCAGCATTAACAGACTCCTGAAACATGTCTCACTTTCGCTCGCATAAAATAACCCACACACGCCATGATGAAAGCTCCCTAAAAGCAAAACCTAAACTATAAACTAGTAGGACATCTGCCAAATGTTAATTAAGTAATGAACCGGATAAAAAATAACAGATAGTAATGAAGATATATGTGCAATCAAATCCATGCAAGTACAAATTCATATTATCAGCAAAACAGCTGTAGATAAACCTTGTTTTCCAATTGGCTAAATCAGCAACGTTATTATTGCATATGGGTATTTAGAGGCTGTATTCATTACTACAACCATTCACATAAATATTGGACAGTGAAAATCATTCCATTTCGCCATTCTCTTAAGGCCGCATGCTACCATTATCTTCTCCAGCAATTAGTTGGGACAGCTCTGTTTGTTCAGGATTGTTAGTGACTTTGTTCTCCAGAGGCTTGGCCAGGAAGGAAGTGGCCAGGGGTGGCACTGGCCAACACTGAAATGTGATTGGCCACCTCAGTGGCTGCATGGTAAAGTTGCCTTTAAAATGCACTCTCAAAGTTGTGCTGAAAATGGCATACAGTAGGTTTATATTTTGTATCATATCTTCAGAAAGGTGAAAGCTAGAAACACACCGTTTCCTCATAACTCCAGATATTCAGCCGAAAAGACTGATGTGTCACAACATAACAGCCGCAGTACAAGACCAATGGCCATGGTGCCTGTAAAATACCTTGCATCGTGCATCTTGGAATGGTAGTGAGAGGGACGAGATTACATTTCGGATCAGATGTTCAGAACGGTAAAGGCTAGCAGCTCACGTTTTTTTTACTTATAATCTAGACACTGCTGAAGAGATTGTTGATGAAAAAATAAGCAAAAAAATACACTGAAAAATGAATATACAACTTTGAATAAATTTTAGGTACTAAAATGACAGAAATGAAAAATATAGAAATAAATAAAAGCATACTCCATGAAATGTATGTCTTATAAATATGAATGCATACACATAAATAACTACAATTCTGTTTTTAACAAGTTTTAAATGTATTCTAGGCATGGAGGAAATACACTATGTGTTTTAAACAAAACTACACACTATTTTACCATCCTTTACATCAAGGGTTTTCAATTAAAATGTTAAGGAGTCCAGTTGAAGCAAATTACCTCAAGCAAAGGTCCGGAACATCATGTCTAACTTTCGTTATGATTCAGTGCCATGCATATTGAAGTAGTATAGTACTTGTATACATCTATGTATTAACAACTGACTCTCAAATAAAATAAAGCCATACAATTATTATTTTTTTATTGAATAATATTTCAACTATATTTTGTCATCTTTTATATTGAACTTGAATTATAAATTGATAATATCAATTAATTATTTTGAATATTGAATTATAAATTATAACTACTCTAATAGTAATAATAATAATAATAATAATACATGTTATTTTCTAATTACAAGTATTACAAGCATATAAAAATAAAAAAACATAACAGCTTTTGAGCTTTTTTAAATGTGCATCTAAAAATATAGTGCTTAATTTTGGAAAAATGCTTGTTTCCCCTTTTTATTTTGTTAACTCCATTTCGCATACTTAACAGTCTCAACCAACTTTATAATAAACAAAAAATGTAAAAACATCCTAACAATTGAACAGATTTAACACCTCCTTTTTTCTTTCTTTTCCTCATATTTCACTCCTCCACTTTCTCTTGTTCAGTGAGAGAAGTGAGCTTTAGCTTGTCCTGGCAGGATTTTAAATCTGGGCTGGAATGGTGTCAGGGCCATTCTTATACACATGTGTAGGTGCTCATTGGTAAGCCTGGAACGATATTTTGTTTTAATAATGTTCATGGTGGAGAAAGCTGCCTCACAGCTGTATGTGGAGCCGAACATGGTCAAGATGTACAGAGCTAATTTCCTCAGACAAAGCTGTATCTGAGACCATTTGGAGCCAAAAAGTGGTAGGGTCAGTTCCTCCAAAATGCTGTTTCAGGGCCACATCTCCTTGGAGATCAACCAGTTGCATCTGGAGAGGCCCAGCATGTGCCCACTTGAAGTGCTGTGTGACTTCCTTGGAGAACCCTCTGACATCTGTGATGAGGAATGGGTTCTTAATGAACAGGATGAGTTGCTGTCCAAGGACGAAGCTGTCAAAACGTTTGCTGAAGTTTACAATCAGCTTGTCAACAAAGTCAACAAAAGAAGATGAATCTCTCTCACCCTGAACCTGTTCATGCATTGTTGGAAAGTGTGCACAGTCTCCTTGCAGGTCTTCTTTAAACACCTCAAGTTTCCTCTGAAAGGACCGGACAGCTGTCATTAGGTCACAAACTGAATTGTCTTTGCCCTGTAACTTTAAATTCAGATCATTCAGGTGTGAAGTGATATCAACCAAAAAAGACAAAATATCCATATATTTTTCTCATCTTCTAAAAAGATTGAAAATGGTGTTGCCTTTTGGCTCGTCAGCTGTGGCAAGAAAGCTTTGATTTCCCTTCAGATGGTCCAAAAGCGTTCCAACACCCTTACTTTGCTGAGCCATCTTACATTGCTGTGCAGCAAAAGGTCATCAGCATTTGCATCAACTTCTCTGAGGAATTCCCTTAGCATGCGATGCTGATGGGAAGAGGATGCCCTGAGAAAGTTAATCATTCTCATCATTGTGTTCATCACCTCAGCATATTCGTCTGACAAGGTGGAACACAGGACCGATTGATGAATTATACAATGGTAAGAGATGAGCTCAGGATTGTCCTCTATCATTCTTGCCACAGCTCCTTTCTCTCTCCCTATCATGGCAGGGGCACCATCTGTGGTTATTGAAACGACTTGTTTTGGCTCAATTCCCCTCTTCATTAACATCTCCTTTATGGCCAGGTAGATGTCCTCTCCTCTCGTTCTGGTCTGAAGGGGAGTAACACCTAACAAGTCCTCACAGAACTGTTTCTTCTCCTAGTTGAAGAACCGTACGTAAACTAACAGCTGATCATTGTCAGACACATCAGTGGACTCATCTACAGCCAAGCTTACACATGGTGCCCTGTGAATCGCGTCATCCAGCACATCCTGGGTTAATACTTCTGTTCTCTTTGTGGCTTTAATGCCGACATAAGTATTAGCTTGATTTTTTCACGTAACACTTCTTTTTGTTTTCCATCAAGTAAGGTGTCAGCTACCGCAATCATGCACTCTTTAACAACCCCGCAGTCAGCGAATGTTTTTTTAAGTTTACCTAAAATCCAAGCTACTTTAAGGGAACATTCGTTAGCTCGTTGTTGGGCAGGGAATTAATTTTTTAGGATTCTGGTGGATCGATCATATTGGGCTTTTAGATCGTTCATTTTTTGTGCTCTCAGCTCAGATTTTAGTGGGTATCTTTCCTCAAAAGATTTGTGTTTTGTCTAGTAGTGGCGCTTCACATTACCGCTTTTTATTATTGCCACGGTCTCGGAAAATGTAGGTTTTGAACTACCAGTAGGAAGAATAAACATGTAGGCGTCTGTCCATTCTTGATTAAAAGCTCTGTTTTCGCGATACACTTTTCTCTTTTTAGAGCGCGCCATTCAACATTTTTGACTATTAATCTACGTATCGCGGATAGTCTCTCTCTTCATCTGTGTGTTTCACTCGAGTTTGCCGCTTATCGGAATGCACATATTTGATTGGCTGAGAAAGATCGCGTGAGGTGATGTACAACAATGCATGCAATTGGTATACGTTTGTAGGGCCACTAAACCAGTGCCATTAAGGCTAGAAAAGTTGTGGCGGTTAAAATGGAAACGTTCCGTAATTCTCAATATTATATTGGTTATAGGTCCTTGTCCGGATAGGGCACCCGCATGGGTCCGGACCCGGACCGCGGTCCGCCAATCATTGACCCCTGATTTACAGTATAGGATAGAACATACTATATACTGTATGGTGCTGTGCTGTATGCATGTAGCCCCATATTAATTGAGGCTTTACAGAGTGAGTAACTGTTTTTATCTGAGGTGTCAAGCTGCTGAATATTGCCTATCATGGTTGTTACCTGAAGTAAACAAATAGTTAATTGGCAAATCAGGTTTCCAATCATTTTGAATTTTGTTCAGGGAACACTCCCATCTCATTTTCAAATCTACTTTACTCCCAATGCTCCCAATGGTGTAAATAGCATTACACCGATATGACTGTAGAAAGGATAGACAATTATCATAGAGGTATAATTGTTTTGTTTGCCTTCTTTGTTTTTTTCATGCTGACATTTTGCATTATACAAGTCAATGAAGCACATATTGGAGAACACTATGGAAATGATCTTAGTGGTCCCTGCAGAGTAACAGCAGGACATGCATATTTATCTGGCCTAATATCCTCTGGTGCCTGACTATTAAGAGGTTGTTATGATGTGAGCAGCTACTTACAAACAATTCAGAAACAAAAATATAAAATAGTTTTCTTTAAGTCCTCCGTTTAATCTTCTAAATTAAAATAATGTTAATTATTGAATATGTTTTAATTAATTAATATGTTTGGTTTCCTTCCCCCCCCTAAAGAAGTTGGTTACCCCCAGCAAAAGAGATAAATAGGGATTCATCGATTGCATTTTTCTTGGCCATATCTGTTTACCGTTTGTCTCATTTATTTATTTGATTGTCCAGCTGGTTCATATTCTGGCCGATTCCAATTTTCTATACGTAATTTATTTGATATATTTAGTTTTACATTTACTCACTTTGATTCCGGTCCCTTAGCCACCATCTTAGTAATGTGTCGATGGTCCATTATTATTATTTGTATTTACATCGTTGCATTATTTCAGTTGCATTTTGTTCAGTTGTATGCAAGTTCATGTATAGATTTTCTCATTTCATATACAATATTATACAATATTATACAGTATGTGTGTGTACAATATTTGTATCCCAATGTATTGCATAGTAAAGCCTAGTATACAGTATACCCGCATGGGTAGGGAACCCATGTTTTAGATGTCTCCCTGCTCCAACACACCTGATTCTAATGAATGGCTCGTTATCAGGCTTCTAACACACACACTTCTAACTTTGTTCATTAGAATCAGGTGTGTTGGAGAAGGGAGACATCTAAAACATGCAGGGCTGTGGCTCTCTAGGACCAGGGTTCCCTACCCTTGGTATACCCTATGTACTGTATAGTAAGTGTAAATGGTATAGCAACAGAAGCTATAATAAGTTCCATTATATTATAAACACATTTAGCTGTCTCTCTTCCTGCTAATATTTCATGCCTTGGGAAGGGATGTGACGAGAAGAGGGGTATTGACATGACACATATAACATTGCTGTCTCCCTTGAGGCTTCTTCATAAACTGAATACTCACTTGATCAGAAAGAGAAATGAACTGATGTAAGCAGGAGAGAGAACCGAGATATGGGAGATGAAAAATAAATAAACCTTGCGACGATCAATACGGATCTAAATTGCTGGTGATTGTAATATGAGAGGGAATCAGGGTTCTCTTATGACACACTGTGTGTGTGTGTGTGTGTGTGTGTGTGTGTGTGTGTCTGTGTGTGTGTGTGCGTGTGTGTGAAGATGAGCATATTGGAATTCTTACAGACCGCAGGTCCCTTGGGAAGTAAGAGATGAAAAAATTTATTTGCTCTGACACACTTGATTGACGGACAGAGAAATACAGTTTGCAACAACTGCATCATTTATTTTTCTGCCTAGGCTGTTTGTTGCGAAGCAGCTGTCGCCCCGATGCTTAAGTGCAGAGCCGACCCTGCGTGACCTGAACTTTGTGTTTGATTGGCCTGGCTCTGTCATCAGAAGTTAAGATGAACCAATCACATCATGTACATTTTTATGATTGATGGACGTATTTAGGAAAATAAAAAGCGCTGGCCTGCCCTCACATGCACAGGACTTGAGTGTGTGCATGTGTGTGTGTTTGCGCGTGTGCATGCGTGTGTGCGTGTGTGTGAGGATTTATAGGTATTTGTGAGAATTGTTTGTATATGGAGAAAAGTATGTGTGGGCATAGTGTGAGTGTGTGTTTGTTTGGATCTGGGCACTGTCATTCTATGACATGATGGATATAGACTGCTGAACAGAAATCTGTAAACAAATATCTGATAGGCCGCTCTGCTAATTCCAACTGACAGTCACTGCGGCGTTGTCATGAAAAGCTGCAGGCAGCAGCTTCTGAGGGAGCATGCGTCTGTGATGCGTGTGGTGTTTCTTTGTGTCGACATCTGCCTGCTTGAATGTGGATGCTCACGTGCTTTCAGGTCTTCACAGCAAGGTGGAGATGCCCCACGCGCATGAATAAGTATCGTGTGGGAAGAAGGAAACGCAACGCCCACATTATAAAATAAGTAAATAAATGAACACCACAGGAAGCAAAACATGCGCATGTGGGTAGAGAGGCTCTTGTGGAAAGCACTTAGGCCTGGTAAAAACCCGTGCAGACACCAGAAGGGTGTTGAGCTCACTGGCAGTCAGTGTGACAGATCAAGCAACCCTTCTCAAATATCCAGCATTGCTGGTCACCAGCATAGGGTGTGTTTTGCATGCTGGAGCCAGCATGGAATGCTGGTTTGCTGGTACCCCGGCATCCCATGCTGTTTGCTGGTACCCCGGCATCCCATGCTGTTTGCTGGTACCCCGGCATCCCATGCTGGTGTGCTGGTATACCAGCTAGACCAGCACTACCCCAGCACTAACCAGTATGAAGCAGCCTGGACCAGCATATAATTCATGCTGGTTCATGCTGGATCTTTTAGCAGGGAATACATATGGCTAGCACATGGCAACACTTCCTTTTTCAGGGTGTTTTGAATGTTGTTTCGGTCAAATTATAAGTACAAGATCTACTGTAAACTCATGATCATAGCTTAGCTGCAATTAGCTGTTTGATTATCAGAGACAAGGTAACTTGTATATCTGGTGTTGTATACGCCTGAGGGGCCAAATGGCAGTTGTGTCAGAAATAAATTATTGCAGTAACAACACACATTGGAGAGCACAATTTGTGCTGTACCCGAGGCAGCTGTCAGTCTCAAAATTAGCTATTAGCCTTCCAGCTCACTACTAGTAGGCTAATTCCACACCAGGCTCCCATTATACTAACCACACTAACAAGAAATGGAAAAGGTTGGCAACGTGCCAAAATTCCAGAATTTCCATTAGCGCCTCAAAATAGATGATTTTCTTCTCTAGCAATATTGCTACAAATGAGGTTGGAGCCATAACTAAAGTTTAAATACTAAATTAAGGGATTTGGTAGTTGAATTAGCATTATCGTTAGCGTTTGTTATTTTCAGTACGCTACCAGTAGCCTACTCGAGATTTGTTTTGTCTTAATTGAATTCGCCAAATGAATTTACATAAATATTGTCGCCAACAGGTTTTATTTGTTTCCATCCATCCATCTATCTTCTCCTGTTTATACGGAGACGGGTCACGGGGGCAGCAGCTCCAGCAAGGGACCCCAAACTTCCTTTTCCGGAACCCAGAGCCACATTAGCAAGCTCTGACTGGGGGATCCTGAGACGTTCCCAGGCCAGTGTGGAGATATAATCTCTCCCCCTAGTCCTAGGTCTTCCCCGAGGCCTCCTCCTAGCTGGACGTTCCTGGAACACCTCCCAAGGGAGGCGCCCAAGGGGCATCCTTACTAGATGCCCATACCACCTCAACTGGTGCGGCTCTACTCAGAGTTCCTCATGGATAGCTGAGCTCACCCTATCTCTAAGGGAGACGCCAGCCACCCTCCTGAGAGAACCATTTCGTCCGCTTGTACCCGTGATCTTGTTCTTTCGGTCATGACACACCTTTCATGACCATAGGTGAGGGTAGGAACGAAAATTGCCCAGAAGATCGAGAGCTTTGCCTTCCGGTGCGGTAAAGTGATTGTATTACCGCTCCCGCTGCTCCGATTCTCCGTCCAATCTTCCGCTCCAATGTTCCCTCACTCGCAAACAAGACTCCGAGGTTCTTGAACTCCTTCACTTGGGATAAGTACTCATTCCTACCTGGAGTAGGCACTCCATCGGTTTCCTGCTGAGAACCATGGCTTTAGATTTTGCTGTGCTAATCCTCATCCCAGCCGCTTCACACTCGGATGCGAACCGATCCAGTAAGTGCTGGACGTCAAGGACCGTTGATGATCAGGACCACATCATCTGCAAAAAGCAGCGATGAGCTCTACAGTATACGCTTCAGGGTGTGTGTAAAAATGTGACAGTAAGAAAGAATAGCTCAACCGTTCTCACACACAATGCGTTTTCTTCAATTTAATATTGTTTATCATTCTGGTATGTTAAAACATAATACAATAAGGGCGAGGTGCGTGCGCTTATGTGTGCATGCGCACGCGTGTGCGTGCGTGTGTGTGTGCGTGTGTGCATTAGGGATGCAGAGAGTCCGCTATTTGTGTTTGTTATTTGTATTTGTTGTGTCAACAAATTATTTGTATTCATATTTGTATTTGTACAAAAGTGAAAATTAGCGTAACAATCCTGGACAATGGGGAAAAGGTTGGGGCGTGTCGTGCCAAATGTGTCCACCTGTTGACAACTGATTGCCATATGTGGGAGCTCTTGCAACTCGCCTACAGCTGTATTGCACTGGATATAGGCTATGTCTACAGCTGTTCTTATATGGATGTAATAGGCTATATAACTTGTCTGTGGTAATAGATTGTCTTTGTGAAGTGTTTGCGGAGTAAGCAAGGCAAAGTACTGCAAGGTATTTTCTAGCAAAATAATACTGAACAATACTTGTTTTCAGGAATGATTATTATCTAGGGGCAATTTTATTTTCAATATTTATATGTGCTTTGTATGTATAATATTGTTTGCTTATATTTGGAAAATAAACTAGTCATCAGTTTTCGTTGGACTTTAGGCACGACAGTCACCGCAAAAGAGTGATCAAAATTTGATAGTACAGCAGACCATTATCCAGCTACAACGGCGCACACATTAGCATGCCGTCTGAAAAACTGAGTAGCTTACAATACAAATCTCTCAATCCGTGTCATGTTTCAATCCGATTGGAAACAATAACAAAGTTAGACCTACAACTGCTGCACTACAGCACAGTAACTTTGTGCTAGTACTGTATTTCTCCAGTGTGATATCTGCAAGTGTGTCAAAGGCGTAGTTTGTGCATTTTGATTATATTCCCGCTGTGCTCAGCACGGCTCTATTCAATTCACAAACATCCACCATCACTACTGTATGCCAGCTGTTTGAAAATGGGTTTACTCTTTTCTTCCCAAATACAAATCATTTTTTTAATATTTCTTCGAAATCAATATTTGTATAAACACACTATTTGTGCTTATCCGATTAACGTATTTGTATTTGTCACCATCCCTAGTGTGCATGCGTACAGTGTGTGTGTGTGTGTGTGTGTGCGTGCGTGCGTATGTTTGTGAAATCGGAGATGGAAGAAGGGCCAAACAGACAGTAGTAAAGGGACTCATTGGGTTTAGTCTACTCCTCTTGTGTTTTCTGCTGCCAACCCCTCCACACACACTCTGCTTTAACTCCTTCAGTCTCCAATCTATCCATCTAGACTTCATTGGTACATTTGTATGTTTTTTTCTCTCTCCATGTTTTGACTTACATCAAACAGTGTATTGGTTATATGAAATTGCTTCTCCACTCAAAGTTATTTGTCACTGATATTAAAGTGCTCCAGGTCCAGTAAATACAAAGTAAACTGCGTTAGTCTCATAAAAACAGTGACTTTGTGTTGTTCTTATTATTCTGGCGGTTCTTTCATACGAACAAACTCGTCAAAACATTTTCAACAGAAAATAAAGTGTTGAAAGTTTGTTTATTGTGAACCTAGACTTGGAAATGCATGAATCGTAGCATAGTATCATGTCAGAGTTTTACAGTTGTAAAATATACCGTTCAGATGGTTACAATATTTTGAATTAATAACGATTAATCCCGTATGCCAATGATTCATTTTGGCATGATGTCAAATTATCTTTTTCATTGACTTTCCCATTTTGAGTAAACATTGTAAATAGATTTCCTCGGTCAAAAGGTTAGAAAATAGCAATTACTGTACTTATTGTTGATGTTCTTTTAAGTTAATTATTTGTAGCATATCTTTACAGGGTTTGGAATTATTTGTTATTAAAGTTACAACAGCAACATTATTTAGATCATTGGTTCTTAAACTTTTGGTCAGGCGACCCCCCAAAGAAAACTAGTGAAGTTTGGCGACCCCTCCACTGTTCTGTCATTGGTCTATATAAAAAATGGTCATTGCCACTCCCTTAAATGTTAACAAATTCATAATCCAATCAGCAAAAGATAACCTGTAAGCTAAATAGCCTAATATTTTATTTTAAACAAACAAGAACAAAGCTAACGCTTAACATTTGTAGAAATATGTTTTCAATGTATAATGGCTAAAAATAAAATAAAACAAGTTATTGGCTATCAATACACTAGATTTGGTTTTTATTGTGTTATTTCTGAGTTTTGTTTCTGTCTCACAGAATTGTATTTTAATTTTTCTAATTAATTTAACCAATTCAATGAGATGGGTGGCTTCCTCGAACATAGCAAATCAATTATTGGGCTTATACTTGACACAGTGACACAGTGATTTTCCTCCACTCTGCTTAACCGACACATGTAGGCTACTTATATTTTATGTACGCCAGGAACGAGAATGTTTTCTTGCACACATGCCGTCGCGACTCCGTCAAGTATAATCTAGGCTTAAAGACCCCGTGATAGAAACGAACAGATTTGTATGCAGCGCCCATTTCTTGACAGAAGGGCAAAGAATCTGGTGGGCGTGATTTTATACAATTCACTATTTTGTTGGCTGTTTGGAGAACATTGTTAAGCTCAGGCTCAAGTGTTAGCTGTATATTGCGACCCCACAGCAGTATTTGGCGATCCCCTCGGGGGTCGCGACCAACAGTTTAAGAAAGGTTATTTACTATCTATAGTAGATAATACATTAGTTGACATTCTAATTGTGTTGACTTTCTTATATATATTCCTTCTGTAAGCTCAGTGATATTCAGCACACACACTTAATGCCACCGTTAAACCCCTTTTTAAAATTATATTTAATGATAGAGATGCAGTTCTCTCTCTCTCTTGATTTGTTTGATTTCTGTGTTGTTTGTCATAGTGCAGCTGTCTAATGTTTTTTCCTTTCACCCACACACGGTGGCTTACTGAGACTTAATTTTAAACTTTGTTGACAAAGTTTATGACATTGAACCCTGAAAGCTCTACTGTAAATGAAATGAGTATTGCAACATTTACTTATGGGACCAAAACAGCTTTAATATTATGACAAATTCTATAGTGCAACCTAAAAATAATAGTGAAGGCAAACAAACTGACAGCTCAACTGGGAAAATCATTATGGACAAAATCAATGAGAACTTTACACCACCTTTTGAACAATGTTAGCTGAAGTAATTGAACAAGACAGCCCCACAGAGGGATTCATAGAATCCATTTCACACAGAGACCAACGATGCCCCTAACCTTAGCAAGTGGAGGCAGGGAAAAAATAACATTTAGCAAAAGACATGGAAGAAACCTTTCGGAAAAGAGAGACTCCCCTCTGGCACACTCAAGCGTGCAATAGCTGCTGATCATTGACATTATATAACTTAACCTTTTTTTTTTTTTTATACAGACTTCACAGAACATCGTATGGTATAGATCAGTGGTTCTCAAACTGTGGTACCACAGTTTGAGAACCACTGGCATAGACGAAAAGTGTAGAAGGCAGAAAATCAGAACCCTGGTTTCATCTGCATTGCACCTCGAGCTGTTTCTCCTAATGAGTTCAGTTCATAATCAAATTGGCTAGTTATAATGTTGCGATACAGTACCTGCCAAACTGATTGAGACCCAGAGCCCAGTGTGTATTTTACACTTCTTTTTTACCATACGACACACTAAATCTCAAATCATCAGCGAAACAAAAACATTTCATATCCGAATATTCACAACTATTCGTTTTTACAAGATTGGGGGATTTTTGCATCCCACTGAGTCTAACTAACAGAGGCTGAGGAAAGTGACTGGAGGAGCTGTATGTGGTAACCAAGCTGTCAATCCTCTGCTGTTCTCATTTACGAAGCTGACAGCTCTCCAAGCAAAGAACTCATTCTAGCAAAACAATCTCTCACATGCCCCCACCTCTCATTGTATCCCTCAGTCTCTTTCTCTTCATGATTAAACATCTGCCCTCTACGTCTCTCCACACCTCTACTCATCTCGCCTTTATATATACAGTATATATAAATATATAAGTGTAACGGTGGCCAGCAGGTAGCTGTGCGGTGTTAATCCTCACTCTCCGACACCTCATAGGACGCTCTGGCGAC
>JAODLL010003795.1:0-11523 GCA_026546735.1 Forbesichthys agassizii
CTAGAGGAAGTGGGGGGGGGCGGAGGCAGGTGGGTGAATTAGCAAGTCAAGTGAACCTCTCTGTCCCTGTGTTACCCGATCCTGCCAACTTGATTCCCACAAAACTACAAAGGACCCAGAAGGAGACACACAGTCCTTGTTCTGATGAGTGACACGGAGCTCGGTAAAATTATCAGAAAAGTATTCCGATAAAATTCCAATGACACAAGGGGGCATATTGTTGCGGCAGGAAAAACACTCTCATTTCATTTTTCACCGTCATATCAGTCACTACTGACCTGTTTGAATGGATACAACTATGACCCATTCCATGCACCTCTCCCATTGAGAAGCAGTGTAATTGTTATTTACTGTGTATCTGTTGTAAATAATTGTATTTCAAAATCAGAATTAATATTGATAGTTAAATTACATTTAAATTAAACAACAACAAAGTATTTAATTTTAATGAAGGAATAAAACTTGAAGATCAAGATATGATGATTAATAATATAATCCTTATCTAAATATGAATTTAGATCAAGAATAAAAAAACAAGAACAAACTAATACAATTAAATGACTTACCTTTATTGAATTATCTTAGGGTGAGTTGGACCCAGAGTAGTTACTACAGCTCTGCTCCTCACAGCACGTGTGGTTTTATGCAGGTGAAGAAGAGGGATGGGCTAACACTGAAGGGGGCGTGGCCTACCCCACCTTAACTCAGGTAGGGTAGGCCACTCTATAATTAATCAGATACATTATAATTAATCAGATAAATATTGCTAGTTTGTGGGATGCAAACTACATGCTGTTAACTGTGAGTTCTACTAAAGGCTACTGTATACTGTAGCCTATATAGTGCTTAGTTTATAGTGTTTTTTATTTTATTTTGTGTCCTAAATGTGTATTCTGAATAACAGCTATCTTGTATGTGAGTGTAAGGATGTTCAGTACGGATCAGTTGCAAAATTAAAATAAAGATTATTCTTAATAATAACGTTAAAATAAAACTAAAAAAGAATGTAAAGTATGTATGTCATTGAGATATTGGTCACAGTTACCTGCTCCTTGACAGCTCATCACAGCTCCACTCATCTAGGCTAGAAGAAAGAATGCCCTCTCGGGTCTTATTTCAACAAAGACACCTAATTGCCAGCCCGACTGTGACCCCATGTTGAAGGCTGGGCGGTCTGAATCCCACCTAAAATTAGCAGCCATCTTCTTTCCCGCAGCTATGTAATTCAACCCTTCTGAATAAAATATTCAACAGCCCACGGAGAAGAAGAACGGTCATCTTCGCATAACGTACATATGCAGTAGACCTAGTAAATTGTCTAATTTATAGGGTATACCTACTTTGTTTAAGTAAACTCAGGAGGCCTACTGTTATAATACATTCTTACATGAGTAAGATTATATTTCAATATTTTTAAAGTGCTGATCTAAAAAGACAAGTAAGCTTTTCGTCATGTTATATTATTAGACGTTGACAGAGTGATTTGTTCATCTTCGCAGGAGGGTAAGAACTTAACATGAAGGGGAGTGCTTATAACGCAACAAGAAAAGACTGCCCTAACGTGGTGTCTTTGTTATCTATCGCCGCCCTGCGGCCAAGGTAGGTATATGCACCCTACTGTGAAGTAGTTCGTCTGTTCCAGGGCTACTACTTCGCCAAAAGAGGGCAGCAGCGAGCCACACATCAGTAGAACATAACCAAAATCACAGATTGTAACTGGCTGACACGGACAAACTTCTTGTCCCGTTTATTGTATAAATGTACTGTATATACATCGTTTTTTTAAACAAACAAGTACAATACTAATGCCTTATTGTCAAGCTTTCCTAATAGTTGCTTAATATAAACAAATATACACAATATTTATATACAAACAAAATACACCTGTAAAATGTAATGTTTTATTTAATAGACATTGTATGATGCTATTATGTTCTAATCGAATTACAAATATATTAATTATTATATATTTCAACCCACCAACATACATTATTATTACAATAATATTTTAAACATTCTCTTGCTATCATTTGAGGCCACTTACTTTATCTGCCTTTATTTAGTCAGAATGGATAAAAACAGAGTTAAATAAATAAATAGATGATTAGACTGGCAGAATGTCAGGATTCTACTTGTGACCCCACTTGACCCCTTGTAACCCCTGTCACAAACGATCATGTGATCAGAGCAGCTTGCACACACTGAGTGCACACGTTGTAATATTCAAAATAAATCCATAATGCATGTCATTATATAGTTTATCTGATGTCTGCATGTTGTAATTACAAAATCAGGGTTTTGGTATATACATACATACATGCATACATACATACATACATACATACATACATACAAACATACATACATACATACATATATATATATATATATATTCATTCCGAGCATTGTAATGTCCCAGAGTTGATGACCCAGTAAAATAAAACTAAATCCATTCAAGGCATTGAGTTATTGATCACTGGTCCCAAACGTAAACAGCTGTCATACCACAACACGAAAATCCTAAATATCCCAGTCCACTGAGGAAGTAACAATCACAGAAAATGTTAATGTACATAAAAGCAAAAGGAAACATCGATGTTAGTGGAGAAAAAAAAGGAAATTGTTTTCTTTATGAGGTAAAAAAATTAAATAGAAGAACGTTTTAGACACATGTTTCCAGCTACATTTTCTGCGCTTTGACCCTGAAAGAGACATATGACTTTCCATAGTAGCTTTGCAGTGAAGTGATTTTTTCCTGTACGGATTGCTTACACACTTGTTGGCGGACTAACAGAGACAAACAAACAGGCTGAATAGCATTCAGAGAGGATTAGACAATTCCACTTGACTGGAGGACATACCGGGACATATAGTACAAGGACAAGGTCATTATCTCAGTCAGTAGTGAAGTCCCAAGCAGGCCAGAATGAAAGCAGGCTTAGGAGTCATATCAACCTGTCCTAATGTTAATTAGACTTGCACATCCATCACCTTATACTGTATAGGACTGGATGGCACCGATACGATACTGAGAACAGAATTCGGTCCGATACTGACTTAAATAGCTGGATCGGTATCGGTGACAATTGAACAGTTGTAACTGATTCATGTGGCTGATCCAATTAAATTAATTTACACACGTAGGTCTACTGTCAAGCATCAGCCATGTCTAACCTAGGCAACACTATCAGCAGCAGGTTTATAAAATGCTTCTGAGTCCTAAAACAAAGATAGGCTGTCATTTGGGCGATTGAGAGATTGGCCGCCAAGTGGCGCATTGGTAGTGCAGGGCGACAGGTGATAAAGAAATCGCTGGTTGAACCCCGCTATCTCCTCACCAAGTGTCAAGGTGTCCTTGAGCAAGACACCTAACCCTAACTGCTCCTGGTGAACAGGTGTCTCCTTGCATGGTTGACATTGCCATCGGTGTATGAATGTTCGTGTGAATGGGTGAATGTGAGGCGGATAATAAGCTTTGGATAAAAGTAAATACAGTCCATTTACTTACTTCATTTATGAATAACATTGTTTCTTTGGTTATGAGGTGTTTTTAATAGAAGGAGCAGACTGACATTTGGCCAATCAACCCAGTTGGAAGACATTTTAATTAAGTTGATCTGCGGGTCCCAAATAGTTTGTGGTTCACACAAATCGCTATATTGCTTATTACTTCAAATATCAGCCATGTTGAATTACGGTCAAATGAATAGAGCTAGAGGTAATGCCTACTGTTGGTCGCTTTTCTTCACATTGAAACGCTTTTGCAGACAGGTTTACGTACGGCACGTGTATCTTTTGGAATGAATATTGTGAGCATGACTAATTTGACAGGAATACAGTGTATCAATTAATGAACTGCAGGCACAGACACACACACACACACACACACAGACACACACACACACACACACACTGTACAGTGTATCAATTAATGAACTGCAGGCACAGACACACACACACACACACACACACACACACACAAACGCACATACACACACACACACACACTGTACAGTGTATTCATTAATAAAGTGCAGGCATGGACACACACACACACACAGACACACACACACACACTAACACACAGACACACACACACACACACACTGTACAGTGTATTCATTAATAAAGTGCAGGCATGGACACACACACACACGCGCGCGCACACACACACACACACACTGTATAGTGTATTCATTAATAGAGTGGAGGCACGTGCACACACAACCTTCCCTGCATGCTGTGGTTTGAGCGATGCCCACATCTCCGTGGTCGGCTGTTTCCTCGCTGTACATATAGTGCCATCGTATCCTCAGCTACAGTAGGTCAGAGGCAACCCATACAGTACATGCAGGTTCCTCATTGTGTTCCATGGGGCCCTGTTATCTGCACCACAGCCCCCCTACACCCCTCCCTTCCCGTCCCATTCCCTCGCAGGCCCTGATTGGGTTAATTTGGGCTTCGAAATCGCCCGGTTGACGGGTTCAGCCCACCGAGCGGTGATAGCAATCTGTGCATAAATGGCAGCCAGTCATCAGCATATGTGAACAACTCTGTACAGTATGTCAGCACCTGCACTCACTCTTTCTTGTCTAATGCTTTAACTACCCCCCCCCACCCCGCCCCCCCCACACACACACACACACACGCACACCATTTCCCCTTCACTTGAGTGGAGGTTGCTTTGTGTAAAGGGAAACACGTCAGAGCACTCTGAATATGTGTGGAGATTGTTATCGGCTCGGTTGGTAATATTTAAGATACACATCTATATGTGTAGCCGCTGAGTGTAGAGCACTTCAAAGGATTTGTACTTAACATCTGTGTGTGTGTGTGTGTGTGTGTGTGTGGTGTCCGTGCGTGCGTGTGCATGTGTGTGTGTGCACATGCGTGTGCGTGTGCCTATGACTAAGAAAACATGTCCTCCTTTGACACATGGTAGAAGATGGACAAAGAGGTGGGAGATGAATATCAGGTGCCTTGCTGAAGCACGACACTGTGGAACTTAGCTAATTCAAGTCAAGGTAATTTGTCTGTAAAGTCTGTAAAAATGTGTGTGTGTGTGTGTGTGTGTGTGTGTGTGTGTGGTGTGTTTGTATCATTCTTGCTAACTTCGAGCTCAAATCAAAACAGTATCGCTCCACTGGTCCTTCTAGGCACCGCCTCACACATAGAAACGCATTGTGAAGCAAAGCATAGCGCTACGGCTTTGTTGACACGAGCAGTGTTTGCCATGTTGTTTATGTTCCAATGTACGGAGCCAGGGCTGTGTGGAAGTACTGGATTATTTTTTCATCTGACTGAATCAAAGTGTTTCTCTTGCTGTCAGTTAGAAAATATAATGATCATAAAACAAATTGAGGAAATCAGAAAATGAGCTATTTGCCCGTCCTAGACATTGTGTCAAGCATTCTTATAAACGCAAACATAAATTACACCATTAAAAGGGGCCTGAGCGTGTTTGGGCCTCCTATATGCCTTTATACCATCAGCAGGATGAATGCATACATTACTAAATTGTTAATTGATTTAACATTAATTTGGACACACACAGCTACTCTAGACACCAGCCTACACACATAGGCTACACACCAAGGGCAGGCCCCTTTGAAATATTAATCGAAACTACAATTTATTCTGGGATACATTCTAGTTTTGTGACATGGAGACTGAGAAAAAGCCTCAGCTTTTCTCCTGCTGATTAAAATAGCTTGCAGTCCTTTAATAACAACGGCCATATTCCGCATAGGCTACTACAACCCCGGGAATAGAAATACTATTTTTTTTTATTTTTTTTTTTATTCATTTTAATAGGTAATACATTTCAGCGCACTTCTTCTTCCTTTAAGTGATTTGTTGATCAATATGCCCGGGCGCGGCATGATGAATATGCGCGGCCCGGTAATTGGCGGTCGCCGGGGGTGGCGGGCACCGTAATTTGCATCTCTGGGATCGCGCAATCAGCGTGCTATTCATTAACGCGCCAGCCGCCTCATCTACTGGCCACTCAGAACTGTCAATCACCCCTTAGTAGCGGGAGAAAGAAGGGAGGAGAAGCAGAAGAAGAAGAAAAAGAAGAAGAAGAAGAAGAAAAAGAAGAAAAAAGAACAAGCGTGAAAAAGTTTCAATTACAAGCCAGGGCTGCTGCCGTTGGCGTAACAAGTCCTAAAGCCTATATTTAGACCGCATTGTGCTGCTGATTGGCTGCAACTGCTTTGTCGGGGGTGGGGAGGAGGGACCCCCAATGAAGACACCATCATCTCATGCATTTTATATCACCTTTATCTCAGGTTGTGTGTGTGTGTGTGTGTGTGTGTGTGTGTGCGTGCGTGCGTGCGTGTGTGTGCTCGTTCGCCCTGGCAGAACAGGATTTTTTTTCTGTCTTAAGTGGCCTGAAATAGAGAGAGAGCAGGTTGAACGGGAGAAGGCTTGTTATAGGAGAACAGCACTTAAGGCTATTGTCTCCTGAAGACTGCACTGGTGTTGATGACAGGCTATAGGCTAACACCAGCACAATGTTAAGAGCTATTAAATAATATAATATAATATAATATAATATAATATAATATAATATAATATAATTCATACTTGTTTTTTTAAAGGAGCAATGTGTAAAAACGAAGTGCCAAAACATGACTTAACCAGCTTAACTGAACTTTGCGTAAATAATATTATATATAAGTGGTAAACTGCATTTCCAATCTCCTGGCCACTCAAGGCGCTTTACAGTCGCCTCACATTCACACCCCGATGGTGATGTCAGCCATGCAAGGCCCCACCTGACCACTGGGGGAGCAGTTAGGGTTTGATGCCTTGCTCAAGGACACCACAACACTTGGTGAAGAGTTAACGGGGTTCAAACCAGCGACTTCATGATCACCTGTCGCACCCACTTAAAGAAAAAACAACAAAACAAACATGTTAAACGCAAACGCACTGTTTGGACCGTCACAAACAACACAAAAATAGCGGTGTCCTGTGGAAAAGAAGTTACGTTACTTTTATTATTCCATTTCAAACGCAATACCAGTGCTTTGACTGTGAAATCAGTGGAGAGGAACACTAACTGTGTTCAGTCAGTGAGTCTCAAGCATGAAATTGAACTTAGTATAACACCATATAAACTGTTATCTTCTTTTTCTACGCACGTTCGTCGCAGGACGGATGTCTGTTCAACTTGATGGCCTAGCTGGAAGCGTATGGCACGTGTCTAAGCAGTGTGTGTGTGTGTGTGTGTGTGTGTGTGGTATGCCAACATTGCATCAGGAAGGGAGTTACTCACAGTAGGAAAAAGGGGTCTTAGGTACATCTATCTGTGTGTGTGTGTGTGTGTGTGTGTGTGTGTGTGTGTGTGGATGTAGGACTGTGAATCTTCTATTGTTTTCAATTGACGGTTACGGTTTCCTCCTCTATAAATTCACAAGTGCAGACACCCACGTGCACACGCGGTCACACACACACACACACAAGCTACTGTGACCTACCATTGTCTAGAAGAGGAAACCCTTAGAGGTAGTATGTTCTTCTGGAAGAAGAGAAAACAGCGAGAGGAGAGGAGAGGAGAGGAGGTGAGACTATTACAACCAACTGTTGAATATGGGAAGTGAAGTTAGCAAACCAGATTACAGTGCTTGTCAATTCAGTGTATTAATAAAATATCCACTAAGGTAACACACACACACTTGCACGCTCACACATACACACATGCACGCCCCCCCCCCCCCCACACACACACACACAAAGTGAATCAATACTTATGTTACTCGCACATTGATTCTAGATTCTTCATATACCCTCTGACAGACATGCACATGTCCACGTGCCCTCACACACACACACGCACACATGCCCGTCATTGAGTGTGTCCTATGATTGTGTTATTTTTGTGCACCTCCCCTATAGTGTGACAGTGAAAACTACACGCAGGTATTTCCCAAAATCGCCTGAAACAACAGGCAGCATTCAAACTGTCTCACCTATACAAGCTGGCTCCGCTTCAAGACACAGCTTTGCTTCTGCTATTTGAACTGCAACGGACTCTCTCTCTCTCTCTCCCTCCCTCTCTCTCTCTCCCTCGCTCTCTCTCTCTCGCTCTCTCAGCAATTCCTTACGACCAGATGACTGCAATAACACTATTACTCTTGCCATCACAATGTCAGAAGCTTTTCCATGGTCAGTCTGTCTGAATGTCTGCAAGCATGCAGCTGTCAGCATTCAACCCAGATGGAGGGATGGAGAGAAGGAGAGAGGGTGAAAGAGAGGGAGAGAGAGAGAGAGGGAAGGGAGAACGGGATAAAAGACAACAGTAACAATAACAAGAGATGTGACTGTGAGCCCAGGAGAGGAGCTGAATACCATGGGAGCTGAAAGGAGGAGGTGTAAAGGCTCGTCGCGCCTCCCTGGACCTGAATGGAGAGACGTGACGGTGAAAACCCTGGGTTACCGCAGTAACACTGCGTCCCGCCCAGGCCAAGCATCCTGATCACACGCACCTGTCACGGGCGCAGTGTGTGTCTGCGTGTGTGTGTGTGTGTGTGTGTCATTATGAAAGTGGGGATGTGTGTGTGTTTAAAGATGCTTATGGCACGTGTCTGAGCTGCGTGCGTGCGTGCGTGTGTGTGACACTGCATGTGTGTGTGTGTGTGTGTGTGCGTGCGTGTTTCTCTGTGGGTGGCAACAGAACGGGTTCAATGACTCTGACAGGAGCTATTTGACTAATCCAAAACAACAGCTGTCAGGTAGAGAGGTGTGTGTTTGCGTGCGTGCGTGTGTGTGTGTGTGTGTGTGTGTGTGTGTGTGCGTGCGTGTGTCACGGGAAAGGCTTTTAGGAAAAAAGAAAATGGAAATGAATCCCGCATGTACGCCCTGAGGGAAACCTGTATCATGGGAAATAAAAAAAAAGGAAAATGTTGGAGAGCACAAGAATGACATATATAAGCCTAGACCCTCGGCCTACGTTAATTAATAATATACATAATAGAATATATATATACTCTAGGCCCTAGAGAGAGGGAGGGGGAGAGGGAGGGGGGGAGAGAGAGAGAAAGAGAGAGAGAGAGAGAGAACCCTGTACTCCATTGTAATGTATTTCCCTATGGCAACAGACATGTTCTTTATTCTGAATTGAGTTAAGAAATCAAAAATCACCGACACTCAAATATGTGTGTTTGGGGAGTTGTGTTTCTGTGTGCGTGTGAGAAAGATATTGCAAGATAAGGAGACACCCGCTATAGAATGGGGTGGCCAGGGATAGACCATACGACAGGTGACAATGATTACACACACGCACACACACACAGCCTCATTACACATCCGGCTGGGCTTTGCAGAGGAAAGCTTTTGGGGTGGTCTTGACTGTGTTAACACACAAGGCCAGGACTGGACTGTGCGCATGGGGGGAGGGGATCCTCGCTGCAGCTAGAGAGGAGATGGCGAATAAAGCCTGCCTGTTTACTGTCAGTCTACACACAGTAAAGAGTGTAACAGGTAGCCATATTTAGCATCGCTCTGCCACTATTGTACAAATAATAATGACTATTTCAAGAACGTGTTTGGTTCAAATTGTTTTTATTTTAGTTCTTAAATTTCTTGGACAATATGTATTTTCTTCTATTGTTGCTGTGGTATCGTTTATTTTACCTTTATTAGGTTCAGCTTGTAAAACAACACTCCTATCAGAAGTGGCAAATACGGTGGAGTGAAAAAAATGTTTTTCTAGAGTTATTGTAGCGTAACTCTCATTGTAAAGACAACCCTTGCTTTCACATTCAATAAACGTAGACTTTAACCACAGCAAGCTTGCTATCCTTCCTGTGTTTATTTAAATGGTTTAAAATGATCCTTCACATCACATTCCTCTAGTGGGAAACACCAAATGTTGATTTTCGTTTAAATGATCAAATAACATGTAAGTGTCAATCAAATGTATGCCCATCCCAGAGGCAATAAAACCAATTAAATTAAAAAAACGGAACAAAAATTAACAATGGGATATGCGGCCCTGGGTTCTGTTTGGCTAACACGGGAATCGGTTCTGCTCCTGGACCTGGCTGTGAAACCTAGTTCCTGTGGGTTTAGTCCCACCAAGAGAAACCATGACGATCATCTAACATGTCTGGCCTGTCTTCGTGTCTCTGCTCAACATCTTCCGAAGTCCAAGTTCAAAACCACGAGAGCTGGATGAGGGGTTTTCATTGGTGAGGCCTGCCGAGTTCCTCCCAAGCCTCCGTCAGATGGGACCCGGCCATGTTTGGTCATGAACGTGGTTGCGGGGAGACGGGACGTCAATAAAAATCAGTATAAAATTCAGATGAAAGCGGCAGAAACTAGCCAAAATTCTTCCTGAGGTGTTCTGTTCTCTCATGGCCAGCACTCATAAGGATGAACGGTACTGTGCACACAACAGAGGAGGCAGAACACACGTGCACGCGCACGCACACACACACGCACGCGCACACACACACACACACACACACACACAGCAGGTCAGATTTTGAGCAATAAAAAGGGAACATGCCTGGACAACAAAACAAAACACATCATGGCTGGGAGACATACAGACTTTGTTATGCTGACAATAATGATACGCAGGCAAAGTGCACTGTTCCGTAGCATGACTCTAGCTACATGTGAAGGCTGTTGTTTAAAATGCTGGTTTAACTACTGTGAGTATATTTCCACCCAAGTTTCACAACACCTACTGTAGATGGTTTTGTTTAGATAGATTTACTAGTGTTATTAATGTTTTCCTCTGCATTCCTCTATTCGAGGGGTGAGAAACAGAGGAGCGTAAGTGACATTTTTGGTGAAACGAAGATGTATACATCAAATTAAAGCTTAAAGTGAATTCTTAATCAATTGGATCATTAAAAACTAAAATACTTAAATACTCAACATACTTAGCCAGTTAAAAGGGCGTAACTGCTGCACTGGCGCTCTTTTGGCATTGAGAAATGTATATTTGGAAAGCATGTGGTAAGAATCTTATATTCACATTTTTTTCACAATAGATATAGATATATATTTCTTTTAAACTGTATAATGCTTTGTTAATCTTGTCATCAGATGGGCCCATGCATTTAGATGAGATGGATGACATGTCGGTACCAAAATGGTGCATCTGAATTTAAAAAGTTGTTGTGGCCCGCCTTATACAGATGGAGAAATATCACTTACACCCCCCTGGTTCCCCCATATTGTTCTTCACTCTACGTGTACAGTAATTATATGTTGGCGCTTAAACACGAACATGCACATACACCTGTGAGTCTACGTATGTCTACTCTGCATTAACTAATATTCTCTGTGTGTTTGTATGTGCATGTGAACATGTATTAGTAGTGCATGCCGTGTGTTTGTGTGTGTGTGTGTGTGTTGGCTCTTAAGTAGCAACAGATGCGGTTCTGACCTCAGCACTTCCTGGAAACACAAATTTGTCAAAATGAAGCTGAAGAGCGGGAGAGCAGTAGTTTAGCAACTCTTTACATATAGAACACACACATGCACGTACACACACACACACAC
>JAODLL010003796.1:0-11522 GCA_026546735.1 Forbesichthys agassizii
CCTGGTACGGTACAATCTTTAGTTTCTTGATGTATTTTATTTCGCACAGAATACAAATATTCGAGAGCTGGCTTCTTTACTCATGGAACTGTAATCACTCATGTAATCTGTAATCACTCATGGTCTGTAATGGTACATGAACAGCGAACATTACCTAAAAACACATCGCTATGGTGGCTAGGCAGGCCAGGTGCACATTGATGTGAATATAATAATCAGGATTCGTCGTGGGATGTGATTTCTTTTTATTAGCGATTCAAGTGACATTTATTTTAAAGCGTGACCAGCCGGTTCTTATTCTGACCGGTTCTGATTTTAATAGGATAAAGTTGTTAACAATTGTGACTTATCCCCAGCGCACTGACTTGCGCCATATGGTAATGTTTTTGCCTGCCATACAAGGAGCCAGCCAGCGTCCGTTTTATAAAACGCATCAATTATAGCCTTACAGATGTAGCTAACTCTTTTCAGTGAGATGAACAATAATATGCCAATTGGAAAGTATGAATGTAACCCTTCCTTGAAATTGAATGCTTCGTTCCACACCGCAGACCTGTTTCACATCAAAATGTTTCCTCTGCGTTTTCGGTGTGAGTTGTGTGTGTGTTTGTGTGTGTGTGTGTGTGTGTGTGTGTGTGTGTATGTGCTTTTCAACTTCATGCACTTTCTGGTTTGGACATTATTACAATACTATATCAGTCAGCGATTAGTATTGAACAAGTGTAGCTAAAGTCAGTGTGACACAAATGTATTCCCCATCCATGTAAGCTAAATATGATCGAGCATAACTGTTTATATTTGCATTCAGTGGACTGAACATTTTCAACGTTCAATTAACGTTTTCACTGAATGACCCGTTTTTTCGAAAATGGTCCAACACCTTCTTAAACCACTTTCAGATACATTTGCTGTGTTTGATGGCCATAGCGAATGATGCTCATTGATCTGTAGGAGCTGCATATTTACCTGGGTATTTCATAAATGTGAGTCATCACTATTTAGTACCATTGCCAAATGTCGATATTGTTGCATCTTTCCATCTTAAATGAATGCTGTACCATTGTGATATGAAATGCGTAGAATTACAAAATCAATAATTAAGACACTGCCATATATCCTTTAATTGGAACAGTGGCTATGCAGCTTCAGAGGTGGATCTAGAGCCACACTGGTTCTACCATCATCTTGTGCATCTGTACTGATAAAACACTATATAGCTGAAAAACACGAACAATCGCATTGTTTTTAGCCATGTGAGCGTTGTTCAAAGCACAGCCTATATGGACGGTGGCCAGCAGGTAGCTGATTGTGTCATTATCTCATGTAGTAGGCCTGTAGTATAGGCCTTAAACGTGATTATAGGCATCACATTTCATATTTATTACAAAGTAAATGTTGAACTAAAGTTAAGCTTATTAACCAAATTCTGCAAATTAAATTGCAAGTGCAATATTTGTCAGAATAATAACAGTTGGACATTTTCTGCAAAGTCTTAAGCCCTATGTTCACCTTTACATTTAAAAAAAGGTTATGCTATCAGTCTAAATACTTTTAGCCTATTTAGAACATGTAATAATGTAGGCAATGCTACAATAATTTTTAATCTGTTTTTTAAATGTGAATAGTATAATTACCAGGGCTGCACTTGCACTGTCTGTGGTAGAGAACTAATTTCTTGTGTAGATATTTTTTGTATAAGTCTTCTATGTAAGACATCTGAAAAAGGTCTTAAAGACTGGTATGGGGCCCTCTTCACCCTCGTCACCAGTTGCTGTTCATGCATGCTACATCCGTGTAAATATGATTTGGCATAACAGACTATTCAGACTGATTGGTTGATCGACAGTCGAAGCCCATCAAGGTGCATACTAGAATTATAATGTGTGGCTGGGTGCACACTGTTCAGGGTATCAATCAATGGCCCAACTCTATAATGACTAAATTTAGCATCATGCTCAGCATGTGGAGCCAACTGAGCATAACATCATTGCCGTATACCTTCAGAGGGCAAATCTGCCAAACCGTAGTTTTTAATGCAACCATATTTGATTGACATCATTATTATGGTAAGTTTACCATGCGTGCTGCAGCGCACCATTATATATGCGAGTCAAATAGTGATAACTGTGATTGTTTGAGCTTTAGTGACAGAACTTGCATATTCTTGTGCATCACACTGAGCATAACAATATTGCCCTTAAGTCTGTGAGCTCAGATGTCATACATAAGCAATAGCAGCAAATAGCTCAATTCTCATGAGTGTATTTATCAATTTGACCAAACTTGGTGTGTTGCTCGAATTATACAGGCTGCCTCTGTTGTCCTAGTTGTGTCCCATGTTTGTCATGTATGCTTGGACCCCTTCATTGCTGCTTGCAGCTATATTTTTATTTTATTATTCTGTTGAACCACAATTCAAAAGCAATGTCTGATTTTCATTAGTTAATGTTCAGTCCTTTTTTTTTTAAACTTTTGTCAGTTTTAGGTTATTTTAGTTACCATTGTGGGTTTTTATTTCTTTGACAATGTGGTACCAACAATTTTGTCCACATCTATATATGTTAAGACTGTAAAAATCAGGTAGAGTAAACCAGCCTTTGGCCACCCCAACTGATCACTGATTGATCCACCACCCGGCGTGGCTGAGCAAAGTATAAAGGTTTCCAAACTATAATCTCAGCAAAGGGGTAGCTGAGAGAAATAGTTGGGGAGAGCCAGGCTATCAATACTAGTCTCAGATTCTTCTATTCATAAGCACTAAGTCGCATAAGATGCGTGTTGATACAGAGACCGCTGTAAGCATGTCAACACTATCAGAAGTGGAGTAGTCCTTAGCAGTGGTGTTGTAGTATTCAAGACCGGTCTTGGTCTCGAGACCCCTTTTTTTAAAGTCTCAATCTCGTCTCGATCTCGGACCAAGACGTCTCAGGATTTTACTTTGAGACCGGTCAAGACCGCAACTGCGGAAATATAATTATTCCCGGTGCACATCTAATGTGCTACTTCTAATCATAATTCTTGTGATTAGAAGTAAAACCACCCTTACATTTTTTATGTTTTACTTTACGTTATGCGACTGGCCACATCTGCAGCGCATCTCTGTCTCACAAAAAAAGCACACAAAGTTCTGACCCCAGCTGGTTTTTAAATATACAGACTAGGCTACTGATTGTAGCCTAAATTTTAGATTTAAAAACAACTAAAGGCCAAAAGAAAAGGCCAGGCTATCTTCATATGTAAATGAATCATAGTTTATTATATTGGATGGTGTGTATACAATTTGTTTTTGCCAACAAGGTCTACTATAGACCAGTGTTTCCCAACCCTGGTCCTCGGGGAACACTGTCCTGCATGTTTTAGATGTCTCCCTGCTCCAACACAGCTGATTCAAAAAAATGGCTTGTTATCAGGATTTGAATGAGCCATTTGTGATAGAGACAGAGCTGGAGGCTGATGGGGGATCATCATCAATTTCCCTGGGGGAGGTCACTGAGGTACTCAAACAACTCCACAGTGGCAAAGCCCCGGGGGTTAATGAGATCCGTCCAGAAATGCTAAAAGCTTTGGATGTGGAGGAAATGTCTTGGATGACACACCTCTTCAACATTGCGTGGAAGTCGGGGACAGTGTCAAAAGAGTGGAAGACTGGGGTGGTGGTTCCCCTCTCAAAGATGCAGATGATGTGCTCCTACCCTCACCTTTGGATGGATAGATGGTTCCCATAAATGTGTGCAAAACTAGTTATTAGTTCTGTACACTTTAAAGTAGTGCTATGTGGAGCTAGGTGGGGCAGTAAGCTTCACCACAATTTCCAGAATGCATTATTTAAAATGTGCGATATATGTTGAAGTAGGTTTTGTGTATGTGCACTTTAATGACGGCCTTGTTAGTTTAAGCATGTCAGGAAACAATGACATTATTAATGTAAGAAAAATTATGTTTTTGATAGGGCACCATTATATAAAGTCCCACATTGTACGAGTTCATCATACATTCTGATTGTAGTAAATAACTTGTTTTACTACAGCAGTTTTTGTGCCTTTTAATAATGTTGGCTGGATGGAAAAGGACACTTGAATTTTCTCATAGGCCTGTAATATATTCTCACAAATGTGATTAGCCGAGTTGAGTGTCTACTCTAGTGTCATTCCATGTGAAGGTCTAGCTAGCCTACT
This sequence comes from Forbesichthys agassizii, assembly GCA_026546735.1. Taxonomy (NCBI): domain Eukaryota; kingdom Metazoa; phylum Chordata; class Actinopteri; order Percopsiformes; family Amblyopsidae; genus Forbesichthys; species Forbesichthys agassizii. Next base: position 4,176 of record JAODLL010003796.1, read on the forward strand.
TTGCTCAAGGAATGGTGTCTCTCTTGGTCAGCGCTGACCGGAGCATTGTTGATATAGCGATCCAGCCTTTTGTCCTCCTCATTTCTCATGTATGAGGTATGAAATTTGTTCTGATCTAAGAAACAATCGTTTACTCACTGTATTTTAGCAATTATTTAATGCCTGCAAAGCAGTTCCAGTACTCTTACTGTACTATCAGTTGGCCTAGTCATTGAATGCCACTTCGAATCAAATTACTTGGTCAGAACTGACCCTCCCAATCCAAACTCCTTCAACGCGACAAAAGAGACTTAATTCTTATGACATAGGGAAAAAAACACACTTGAAATGGCCGACATGCCACAATTCAGCATGCTATATTTTCAGAACTCCAGGCATATCTATAGACAAATTACTAATCTTCAAAGAACAGAGAAATGTCCATGACTGAAATAACTGAATGCTTACTTTAAAATGTAGTTTTCTTGACGACAAAATAAATTCTAAACAGACAATTCCGGGAGTACGAAGCTAAATACAGTTCATTGTAAAATGCCATGTAATAATGAATAATATTATTCAAGGTAAACAAAATGTAGTCAATTCTAAGATGGTGGTGGATGCCAATAGTTAAAATTACATGGTGCTTCTCACATTGTAGTCAAGGCTATATAGACATTTTGTATTGCTCGACACTGAGGTGATCCTAAACATGTATTTGATGATAATCTTTGTTAATACAAAGTGAAACAAGTAGTCTCTTACATATTCAGTGACAGTTGCATCTTTCTCCATAAATTGCACCACACAGTAGGCCAGCTGTTAAGACATAGAAAGGCAGAATTAGTGCACATGAACACACACACACAAAATGTGTCACACACAAATAAATCCTGGCACACCTGCATTTGCATACATATACTTAGTGATGCACGCAGTTGCACACACAAACACAAGAAGCTTAAGGGATCGCAGATCTTAAATTTCTGAGGATAATACACTGTCAAAGTTTTCCACAGGGAGCTAGGAAAATGTCTGTGTGTGTGCATACCTGTGTGTTCGTGTGCGTGCATTGTTGTTGACCCCTCCACACAAGATGATTGCCGTGGCAAAAGGAATGTGTATGTGTACTTCAGAAAAAGAAGTGCTGTCACATATGCTTGCGTACATATACACACACACACACACACCAGGGCCCAGGGCAATGTCATTTTAGACCTCACATTGCCCTGGGTCTAGCCCCTCTGGGTTGTCAAGCTTTAATAAGTACAAATATGGAAAAGGAAAGTGTGGGGGATTAAAATAATATTGGATTAGAGCATTAGAGAGAAAGTCGGGAATACATATGATGTTAGATTCTGTTGTTAGGTTAATCATTCTACTCGCTGTTGAATGTTATTCTAAGGATTTAGGACGCCCAAAACCAAAAGTGTATTTATTGCTGGTTTATTTTATACTGGCTGTCATACCTCAGATGAAAATAAAAAACACCTCCCCCATAGTCTTTGACTAAGGTTTCTATATACTGGTAAGTAAACTACTATTTTAGCAAATGGGGCATAATGATCTCTGTCTTGCCAGTGTGTTTCCCAAGTAGGGATGCAACGATTAGAAATTTTGATGGTATGATTATAGTCTGAGGAATAATCACGAATTCACGATTATTATGCATGAATTTTGCAAGACTAGCAATGCCGATTTGGAGAGCGATCTAATGCCCTTTCTCCTGCTTTATTGCAAATAGCCCAACTCTTAATAACTCACTGCTACATTGATTGTTTCCTCAGTCTGGAAAAATAAATTGCTACTAATCTGTGGGCGGAAAGGTTAATGTTGATGGGCTTCGCCCTATTTTCGGGGGGTTCCTTGGACCTTCCCCAGGACTACTAAAAACATTGGTTCTGGTGTAATTTCTTAAAAAGATAAATTTCAAATAAATCTGAAATACAGTTTCCATCCCCCAGAAATGAAATTAAATAGATGTACTAGAAACAAGATGCGTCATTCCTTCAGAGGAGTTCAGCTCGTAGTGGTTGTGTCTGGAAGGTCACTGGTATGTGAATATATCTGTATTTCATCTAGATATTCAATTAACAGAATCAAAGTTTCAAATAATCCATTCTCCACTACAGTGTACTTTGTTGACGGCCTCTAAATGCGTGTAGCTCTGCTACTGGAAAGCCAAATCGATCACTGTAATTTAGAGTACATTTAAAGGGAACAGCTGGTTGCAGAGAACTACGTATAAACAATTCGGAAATCATTGCAGTCTTCTCTGCACCTTTTGATTGTGAGTTATTGAAGCCAGAAATGACGACCTGACATGTGAATGTAGGCCTACTGTTAGAAGAAAGTATAATATAATTCAGGCAGATTTGATGTTAGATAGTTAAAGTTACCAGCTGTCACTCGACTTGTTTCATTGCTGTGGCTGGGGGCGATACACGCGCATGTAGGCCCTCTAATTGTAATAGGCCTACATGTTACTGTTACACCAATATAACTAAATTATGTAGCTATTTAAGGTAACTACTAGCCTACTATCTTAAAGGTCCTTGCCAGTGGTTATAGTTCATATCTTATATACTAAAACACTGTGCATGCCAACTCCAAAAACATAATTACACAATATTAACACCCTACAATTTCAATATACCATAATTTTCTCTGTTCTGTAACTATAATAAACTGCTGGGTGGGCGTCACTAATTTTACTAAATTTAACCATACTGGAATAATAACAAGAGCCTTATAATGCATTTCTATGGAATCAAAAATGGAACGCTTCTGTCAAAGTCGGCGTGACACGCCATTTGAAAAGAAGCCGGTTTTCCACTGCCTGGTGCCGTGCCAGTGCCTAGTCCATAACTGGTTCCACGTATTTAAAAACATTAATAAATACTGGAACCGGTTGCAGAAAAGCCAGAACCAGTCTCCGCATAATTGCTGATCCCAAAAGTTATAACCAGTTAGAATCAGTGAGTGGCTGTTGGCGTAGTTAAAATGTATTCTCGCTATTGTCTGCTGGGAGACAAAACATGAGCAAAAGCAATGAAAAGTAGAGCCAGTAATGGTATGTGGAAGAAATGACGTATGGGCTTCGACAGAAATACAGGAGAAATGGTCAAACAGGAGAAAAAACAAAATACTGTAGTAGGCTGCCAATATGTTCAAGGCAGCTAAACATTTTATCATGACTCCGGAGAAAGTTTGAAGTTTTGAATGACCTGTGTGATTGAAACCAGGAATCAATCGTGTCTCAATGTCTTCGTGGATATTTCAAAAAACAAAGGGAGACGATCTTTAGAGAATTAGCTAGCAAAATAGAAACTAATAAACTGCTAACTTCACTTGCTACAATTTAACATCGAACTGCCATATGAAATATACAAACGGGGATCTCTCTCTTTTATAAACAGCGCATCTCTCTCTCGCGTGCTCTATCTCTCTCTATATATATATATTTTTTCTCTATATAGCGTTGATATTGTTTGACTGACTGTGGCAGTCAAACAATGTGTGTGTTTTGTTGATATGGCACAGGAATATTATAAAATAGCAGTGTTGTTGTCTGTCAGTGTTTTAGCAGTTTAGTCTAATTGTGATATTCTTGTCTTGATGGTATAAATAGCCAAAATCCATTTGTAGCCTATTGGCTTCTTTTTATACAGAATGAGTAATATTAGTGTAATCTGTGTGTCTGTGTGTGTGTGTGTGGGGTGGCGCTGCGGAGGGATATTGTTTTAATTTGATCTTGGAGTTAGCAAGTGTTCGAGAATAATGAACCCTGCCTTTAACCACCAAGACAAATTTGAATTATATAAGTATACTGTATAAAATGACATTTCAAAATCGTGAAAAATTAATTAGTATTCTTTGTTCTCAAAGAGACAACACCAAATCTGCAGCAGAAGGTGCTGTATCCACGCGTGTGCTACACTACTTCCATTGTGTGTTGTGCCAAAAGTTTATCGTCAGCCCAAACGTGATTGAAAAATTGAAATTTTCTGAGTTGTATTCCTGCTTAAAAAAAAATGTATACTGGTAAAAATAATTAAATTGGTTATATGCACGGATTGCAATATGTTTTTGACAGACCACTTTTTGCACAACCTTCCCGATCTGTAATGGACATAGAAGGAAAAGAGGCAGAGAAGCAATACAAAAGAATAAGAAAAGTGAGATTTCTGTATAGAAGCTACTCTTCCATCTACCGTAATATTCAGCAAAATATACAAGCTAAGGAACTGATGTTGTTTGCCAGTACGCAAACCGTACTAAAAAAGTAAAACATTAAAAAAAAATACCGCCTGAAGAATGGGGCTGGAGGTTACAATTCTCATACTTAATTCCCATCCATTCCCACCAGGGTATTGATACTCATGCCTTTTTGGATCTAAAATGAAGTAAGCATTAGGCTACTAATAGCTGCAAGAACCGATATGATACCTGGAATTTGTTACCTATACGGCAGTAAGTCAGACTCATTTCAGGTGGGAATTAGTCTCCGCCAGGGCTGCGCTACATCACCAATCCTGTTAGTGATACTCTTGGACAAGATATCGAGTCGTAGTCATGGTGGGGAGGAGTTGCGCTTCGGTAGCCTGGGGATCTCCTCTGCTGATGATGTGGTCCTTATGGTATCATCGGTCCGTGACCTCCAACACTCACTGGATCGGAGTGTGAAGTGGCTGGGATGAGGATTTGCATCACTAAATCTGAGGCCATGGTTCAGAGCCAGAAACCGTCCTTACCCCAAGTGAAGGAGTTTAAGTACCTCGGGGTCTTGTTCACGATTGAGGGGACGGCAAATCTCTAGATCTACCGGGCAATTTTTGTTCCTACCCTCACCGATGGTCACGAAGGGTGGGTACCGAATAACAGGTTCTAGCGGCCGAAATGGGTTTTCTCAGGAGGGTGGCTGGCTTCTCCCTTAAAGATAGGATAAGAAGCTCAGCTATCCGTGAGGAACTCGAAATAGAGCCGCTACTCCTTCACGTCGAAAGGAGCCAATTGAGGTGGTACAGACATCTCGTAAGGATGCTTCCTGGGCGCCTCCCTTGGGAGGTGTTCCAGGCACGTCCAGCTGGGAGGAGGCCTCGGTGAAGACCCAGGACTAGGTGGAGAGATTATATCTCCACAGTGGCCTGGAAACGCTGTGTCGCCCAGTCAGAGCTTTCTAATGTTGCTCGGGAAAGGGAGGTTTGGGGTCCCCTGCTGGAGCTGCTGCCCTCGTGACCCGACTCTGGATAAGTGGAAAGATGGATGGATTCATGTATAAATGAAACACTAAGCCACATTTACACATTTAGAAAATAAAGTTGTATACAAAAATTATCTTTTTCAGAAGAACACTATTGCTGTAATTTAGAATTTTTTAAAGAATAAAACATGTTTTATATGCTCTTAACACTATAGAAATTAAACTATATCATCGTTACCTTGACTGTGTTGAAAACTGAACAAGCTGCAGGGTGCACTTAGTAGGGTCAGTCTCTACACTTTCAACTCTGTACTCTATCAACAAGGTGCTCTCAGGGCTACCACAATGGACATTAATTGATTGCCTGTGAATCATTGTTAGAATTAGGATGATGTCAGTACTCATAGTACTGACATATTTTGAGTTTGTACCCAACCCTAAAATCTGCAAAATGTCATTGGTAAAGAGGCTTGATTGCTTCATAGCCTGTTAGTCCAAGAAAAAATATTTTAAAGCCTAGAAAATGTTATTCTAATGAAAATTAATTAAAATAGACAAATGCAAAAATGGGGCAAAAACAAACAGAATTGGATATACTTCTTTATGATGCTGTCATGAAGGCCACAAATGTCCCCTGATTATACCTTGATCTACTAAGTATCCTAAATAACAGTATACTTATATTATTTGGATGTCCCTAGGGATCTCATAAAACACTTAATAACTGGTAATTATTTAATCTACAGACTGAATGTACTACTGTTGCTGTGAAGTTGAGTGCTGAACAGACTTTTGCAATAGACCCTAGGTTTGCATAGCTATGATAACGTAGTGAACATTGAGTTGTGATATAGAAAAAAGCTATCATAACTTATTGAGCATTGAGTTGTGATATAGAAGGAAGCTTTTGATCATTTATAAAGCTCCAAAATAGAATTATGCATAATAGAAAATGTATGATTTGACACCAAGGTGAAACTAGCCATGTGTGGATGAATTAAAACTATAGCTCCAAAAGTCTAGAAATCGTTCTGGACCAGTGATGGATAACGTTAGTTTTAAAAGTAAATTGTTACATTACAGGATTACTGACTAACTCGTACTTTTGCGTTTTAAACTGAAATTAAAACCCCTTTGCGATTCATTGCACATGACATGTTTGTTATATACAGTATACCAGTACTGTCGAAATGGCGCTTTTCTAGCCATTTTACTGTACATTCAAATGTATCTTCAGTTATTGCATAGTCTACGGCCCATAGTCTGATTTTACAACAGACAATTCCATATCCCATTTACAGCTCTTTATTAATGAACAATTATGTTTGATAAGATCAAATCGTGGGCTCAAAGCACATCCTAACAAAGAATAGATGTATTTAGTTTTTAAATATAAGTGTAATTATTTTAGTTCAAAATAGGCTAAATAGAATTTGAATGTATCTTACATGACAGATGGAACCTGTGCAGAGTTATGGCACGATATCACAGCCTTCCTTTCACACATTAACGCCTGCCATACTAGCGAGAGAGAGTATAACACTGCGGTTTTCTTCTCAGAAGTAATCTGACAGCTATTAATTAGTATCAAAAATATATTAATTACTATAATTTGATATAAAAATTATTCAAACATTTTTTCGCTTTAATAAGTCCGACTCACATATCATTTTATGCTCAATAATGCGAAGGTTAAAATGCAGTGATTTATTTTAATGGTATTGTAAAAGATAAAAAGATATCTATAAAAATGTGAAATAAACATTGTTAGCTAAAACGATTTTTTCCTTTCGCTTTAACATGTTCGAGTTGCATATAATTTTATGTGAAATAGTACGCTGGTTAAAATGGTGTAATTTATTTGATTGGTATCATAAAAGATAAAAAATTATTCATGATCGCGATCTGTAGCGGTCTTTGACAAGCCAAAAGGTGGAGGGACCCTCCCCCTCGCCCCAGAGGTGTGAGCTGAATGCAACTGTCTGCGTGCGACCAGTGTTATTTTTATTGGTAGCCTAAAAGATCAAACCTATTCATGATTCAGGGGGGATGTCTGTTGTTTTCTGAAGCCACACATCCATGTCTCACAGCTGGCTGCGCCATAACCGATGGTGCTGTTATAAACAGCAGGAGTGTGCGATCCCTATTCTGTAGCGATAGTGGGT
>JAODLL010003798.1:0-11521 GCA_026546735.1 Forbesichthys agassizii
CGCTCAGCCGGGGGCTTGCTAGTATCCCCACACCCGCCCGGCACCTCACACCCTGGGCAACTCCAGAGTAGAATAAAATCCATCTCCTATCCAGGAGAACGGTTCCAGAACCAAGACTGTGCATAGAGGTAAACCCCACCAGATCTAAATGGTTGCACTCCACCTCCTGCACAAGTTCTGGCTCCTCTTTCCACAGTGAGGTGACGTTCCACATCCCCAGAGCCAGCCTCTGCCTCCCAGGTCTGGTCCGTCGAGGTCCCTGACCTTCGCTGCCACCCCTTTGACAGCACACCCAACCCCTATGGTTCCTCCCACGAGTGGTGGGCCCATAGGATGAACAGGAGGACCTCTGCCACGTTGCTTCTTTGGGCTGTGCCCGGCTGGGCTCTGTGGCAAACCCAACCACCAGGCGCTCGCCAACGAGACCTCTCTCATGGCCTGGCTCCAGACGGGGGCTTTGGGCTTCCTCCGGGCAGGGTAACCTCTCCTCTTAAATGATCTTTCATAGGGGTCTTCTGAACCATTCTTTGTCTGGCCCCTCCCCTGAGACCACTTTGCCTTGGGGGATTCTACCAGGTTCACAAGGCTCCAGACAACACAGCTCTCAGGATCTTAGGGACACACAAACCTCTCCACCATGATAAGGTGATGGTTAGAGGTAATATATAATATATAAGTAATATAAGACATGTTTTCAGTTATTTTACACTTTTTAGTGTACATGTAAGTACATGATTCCATATGTGTTTATTCATAATTTTTATGCCTTCAGCGAGAATCTACAATGTAAATAGTCATGAAAATAAAGAAAACGCATTGAATGAGAAGGTGTGTCCAAACTTTTGGCCTGTACTGTATTGTAAACCTGTAAAATGAGTAGGCTACGGTTACTGATTAAAATAAATTGAACATTTTAAATGAGTAAATAAAGCACTGCACTATCGTAAAAACTGGAAATTACAGACATACTTGTGAGTGACAATGCTAACAGCCAATGGATATCGACAGTATTACTTTCCGAAAGTCAGAGAGCACAGTGTCGTGTTTAAGAGGGTATATGCATCAGACGTTCAGCACAGAGTTGCTTATGTGACGTAGCGCTAACTATATCTTTAAGCCATTGTCCTGACATGTTGTCATGCGTCCTGCCTATCTCGGCCCGAAATCATATAAAAGCACCTTATTATTTTTTCAGCACACACAAAATGGACAGGTAGACAGTGAGGTGATATTCACTGAATTTGAAGTATATTAGGTTACAATTGCTGAATCCACCTTTAATGCACCTTTATTTTTTTGACAGCATGCTAATGTAATTTTGTCAATAAGAGTGATACAAAAGCTCTGTGTTTCATTCAAGGGGCTATTAGGGGTTATTCTATTTCTTCTGCACTGCCATGGTGCATTAGAAGTATAGCTAGCGATTGTCAGATAGTACACTTTTTTGTCAAATTCACCAAGTACTTTTCTCACACTCACTCGCAGAAAGAATCCAGAATCCACAACCCTGGCTCCGTAAATACAAACACAAAATGGCGAACAACGCTCACAACAACGCAAATAGGCTTTGCAAAGTGTGGCAGAGCTTCTGAGGGACCACCCTGTGGTGTTTTTGTTTTGATTTGAGTTCAAAGTTAGCAAGTGTTCTCAAGACTGACTGACCCTACCTTTAAGTTTGAAGTTATCAGCAAAGGGAGGTGACATCTTGTGACTGTGACAATGTGTCGCTCCCATGTTGTGTGTGTGTGTGGCTAACATACACTAGCCTATTACTGTAAATACATTTTAACCAGTGAATTGATTTTAACTTTGTTTAGCTTCATCATAAATCGGGTTTATTAGTTAGGTATTAGTCAAGTATGTCACTATTAATTCATTATTAGTCATCATGACATCACTTGGTGGGGCACATCAGTGTGTGTGTGTGTGTGTGTGTGTGTGTGCGCATGTGTGAGTGCAAAATGTCCCCATATCTTTGGTGTGTGTGTGTGTGTGTTTGTTGCGGGGGTGGAATGTGGGGGATAAAGAGTGGCAACGTACAAACGTATGTACACCCCCCCACACACACATACAGTACATACACACACACACTATATCCATAATATATCTCAGAATTGTTCATTAGACCTATATGTTTTAATATCTGTCAATATAATTAATATCTACATTCAATACTTAAAACGTACAATATACTGTACTGTAGGCTAACTAATTGCATGAATTACATTAATATTTTAAAATATCAAACAGTGAATGCTTTGTTGGGCAATAAAAATAATATAATTACTTATTATGTAACATTCTTTTTGCAGGAAAGAAGACCAGGTATTCATATCCAGGATTGTTATCTTTTGGTATGTCTACAGTAACCATTCGATGTGCGTTATTTTCCATATTATAATATACAAATTATAATATTCTCCTTATAAACTATAGGCCAATGCCAAGTTGCCCCTTATTACAGTTAAAGTCTCATAATAAACAACAAGCAACATTTCTTGCAGGGATTTAATGACACTTCCGAATAAAAATCACCTGTGGACAAAAGAGAAAAAGGATTACTGTTACAAATGTTAGGAACAGTCATGCAGAGTGAGATGTGAGCACCAGAGTGCAGGACAACAAGGGGCATTAGCCTACTGCATCTACCGATACTATAGCCTATAAAGAGCATTTAAGGAGGTCATGTTATGAATCATCTGTTGAATAAACAAATAAGATTTTGTTGGGTGTCTGTTGTACATTTTATTTGCAGGCCTTTATGTTTTAAATGTGTTGAACCATGTTAAATTGATATTTATATCTTAGATTATGTGAAATTTTGAATTTACCAATCTTTTTTTGTTTTGTTGATTGATAATAGAAATACAGTTTTATTTGTTTGCAAAGCATTTTCACAAATTTGTGAAATATAAAGTTAACACTGTTTAAAGTAACAATGTATGTTCAAATTATTCTGGGTTGGTTTCTAATATGTGTGTGTTATTTAGGTTAACATGTACCAGGCCTACAACAGTTGAAGGTAGCCTATAGCTACAAATCTGCAGAGTGAGTTTTGAGTGAGCATGAGTTTCTGTGACAGAAGGGTTACCAAGGGAATGCAATCAATTAACATATATATTGTTGTTCATAACAATAGACTGCTAAATGTGGGAACCAAACTATGTAAAGAACAGAAACATTGCACATGAGATATTTTTGCATTCATGTGCCAAAATGTATATGTTGTTATGTTCAACACTACAGTAGGTCTAAACCTATAAGGCTACTGATCAATATAGTTACACAAATAGCATATGGGTCTACCAGATTAAATGCTTTGAAATAGCATATCCAATGTATGTTAAAATCGGCAATTTCTGTAAAACCCCACCTATTTGGGTCTTTCTTTTAAAAAACATAGTCTAGTTATAACGACATATATTTGCATGAGAAATTAGATTTGTAGATCTTGCAAAGATGCACTAAATTATTTCGTCATTCTTGATTTCAGCTGTGGCGACACAGGACACAACTCAATATGACACAACAATACCTAGCCTATTCAATGCAATTTGAGAAACACTATATTTTATAAATAACATTTTTTATGTGTCTATTATGGGCAAAATAGATTTTTGATATTTGGTGCCTGTCTGTGAGTATAGGCTAACCTAGGCTACTGTGAGTCCATTTTAAGGTGAATTAAAAGATAATATAGGCTATGCAAAGAGAATATAGGTTAATTAATAAATAAAATAACGGTATTTGCACCTAAATATTATGTTTTAGGGACGTACTTCTAGCACACATAAATTCACAATTTAACAATTTACTTAGAAACTTAAAACGTAATAGCCTTTTAATGTTTTCTGTCACCATCACTAACGACTTTATGGGGAAAATGCGAAAAAGTGCTGTCTCAGATGCATGATTTATATACTTTTTTATACTTTTTGAACACTGCTAATTATATTATAGGTCTTAGTTTGTGCCAAAAATCTTCGGGTTGTCTAAATGTCATGTTTAATGTGAGGAATGTGCATGTGAACTTGCAGGCGTTGACAGTATGTCAAGTCTGCAAATTTTATCTGGATGGTCGGGAGAGGATCCTTTTATAACGGTTGGTGTCGAAATGTAGGCCTATAACGTTGTGTGCGAATGTATTCATGTAGCTAAAATACTGATGTTTTAAATAAAGACTTGAAGATTCACGTATTTTTCTGAGTATTTGTGTAACACACCCACATCTCACCAATATTTTTGTAATGGGAATTTAATGAGAAGACAGTGTCGCGAGATTAGGGGAGTGACGGGGCTTGTAGTTTTTAGAGAAGGATATTATACATTAATATATTGTCTGCTCTGTTAAAACATATACGCAAGTCCGAAATAAGCCCATTATTTGAGGCTGGGTTGAATCTATATTTCTAAAGCGATTGTTCCCTGAGGCTGAAAGATATTAAGATATGAATATCCCCAGTATGATGCTGCTAGAACAGGTTACCTAAAAAAGTCTAGTGACTCATGCCTAGAAGTGACGGACTGAATGACATTTCGTTAGCCAGTCTCTTTCCTCACGGAGGGACAACCTCGGAGAAAAACGCATTTTTAGCCAATGACAGCATCCATTCATTCATAAATTGGCGTGGTGAGTTATTTCAAACGCGTGGGTTTAGGAGGGTTTCATAATCCTAGCAGAAACCAACTAACCTGGTCCAGCGAGAACCAATGACAGGCTCCGGATGGGAGCTGCCGTAACACGTACCCAATCGCTATTCATCCCTGTCTGTATTTGACCCACCCTGCTTCATACACAAAATCGAGTGAATGGGGAAGTTTAATAGTTGATTGACGTTGGGTTCACCAAATGCTGTGGAGTATTGATTGTCGGACAAGTGCTGCAGCCAATCTTAATCAGAGGAATATTTCGCTGGGAGGATAGAGTAGATGGTGGGCGGGGCGCCTTAAATCAGGCTAGACAAGTGTTGGGGGAGTGTGTGATGCTACAACCTCCTTATAAAGGGAGTCTCTCACGTTGTGGCTCGGAAATTGGAGCACATTGACTAAAATTGAGGTCTGCACACACAGCGTTGACAAAAAGCCGCTGTCATGCATTCGTTTAACGCGGAGGACGTGTTTCGCAAGACTGAGACGCCTCTCTTTTGGGTCGGCGCTTTCACAGTGGCCTCAGTGGCTTTGTGGTTGTTTTACAGAATACTGTCAGGATTTCGTATTTGGGTCTTAGGGAATGGGCAGCTGCTATCCCCGAAGCTGGGGAAATGGGCAGGTAAGTTGGTCACATCAATTTCACTCCACTCGATAGTCTATGGCACGAAGAAATAAGCCGCAAACTCAAGCGTATTGTTCTGAAACTCGATTGAAATGGGCTACTAACGACAACAGCATTAGCAGCCACGGTGAATCATGTTTAAGTAGTGTTTCGTAATACAGGTAAGTTTGACTCTCGAAATATGGTGCTTATTAGTTAGATTGGTTTCCCGTGTGTGGAACGCGCAGCATTTATTATCGAAGGGCTTCAATCAGCATTTTCAGATATTGTAAAGCTGTATAAGGGATGCCCCACATTGAGTCATGAGCCAAATTGCGCAGGGTATGCGCACATAGATGTGAGTAGGTGTTCATTCAGCACACTACTGAACCACATTGGCCTATCCGCATGATGTGGAACTAACCTATATTCTTAATAAATAACACGTGACCTCTAAACCACTTAGTTTGTATCGATAATCATCAGCGATAGGCTATAGTCTATATTTGCAGTGGACTACTTGATAAATATCAGATTTTTGAAAACGTTCATGCATTAAATTATGCGTTTTGGAGTAGCCTACGGATTTTTGCGTTATGTTTTTATTGCTGTTAAATATGATGTTAAACTAAGATTCATAACTGTATACAACTTTAGACGAATATTAACTCCTTTAAGCAAAGCGTCCACGTTATTATGAGTGAATGCTATTTAGTTTGACGAAAGAACATTATCCGGAGTCGACATGCCATGATTTGACCCACTTCCAGTCTATTATTTCCACAATACTGCTGTGTCGGGAGGAGATACTCCCCAAATCTTGCTGCGCAATTTGCCGAGCGCGTCCCCATCAGGTGGTTGGTCTCGATTCCTCGCATCTAAAACTGCTACCGCGTGTACGGATCATCTGATTCAAAGTTACGAGAAGCTGTCATGTTTCCTGAGTTTCTAGTATTAATGGATATTGTGAAATCTTTTGGAATGCAGTGCATGGTGGTAGAAATGTGGCATGCCTTAAATGTGGATGCCTATAGGCCTCTATATGATTCTGTTGAAATGTGCGCGGAGGGATACCAGTGCGCACTGGTGAGTCATGGCGCTTGCTCATCGCTTCATCAATTGGCTTGTACAAGGTCAAGGTGCTCCCTCCCCTCCATTCCAAAAACAAGTGACAGCAGAGCATGTGCAGTAGACATATAGAGCCAAAATGGCTATTTCAATATTAAGGAAACTAAGTAAAATGTTTAAAACGTGACTCAACATTCATGTCATAGTATAGGCCTACTATAGTTTACAAATGAGGCTAAATCTTAACGCGCTAATTTAGTTTTCTAGGTATCATCATGCCGTTAACCTAATATCTATGTTTGTATAGGCTATATTGGCTGACCTTAACAAAGTATGTAACTTATTAATGTATAATTTAACCGGACGTGTCATAACGGGCACTCCCTGAAACCGTGGAGAGCTGCTCCTACCAGTGTAACTAGTCTGACAGGGTCGCAATTCTTTTCGCCCTATGTAGCGTTATACCACAGGATAATCATCCACTAACCAGGTACCCTTGAATGTGAGGTTGCACTGTTTGAGCTGTCGAGCCTGACTGGCAAGTCTAACCAGGTCAACGATGCCGTGATTTTATTTTTTTATAAGCCTTTTTAACCTTTTATGTATCGTATACAGCCTTTAATGTATTAGGTTTACAACACAGTATATGCCTGCTTTTCTTCCCGATGGTTTTGAACAGACTTTTGTCTGCTATAAAGAAACGGAGTCTTTTAGAAACGTTTAATCTTGGGAGAATGTGAATGATCATTGTTTTGTCACTCCTTAAGGGCCTGTATTATAGTGTGCGGTCTAGGGTACACATCACATCAAAAAGTGTCAAAATATGTATGCTAGACCGTATTGTAGTTAATAATGCAGAGCATGTTTCACCTGGCTTAAAGTATCCACAGTAAAGGCCCTCTTCCCTTCAGAGCAGCAATAATTTCTCACTGAGAATTCCTCATGCCCAAAAGTGGTGTCGTTAGTACATGCGACCTCTAGTGTCGGAGAGGAGATTTGCATATTGCAAGAAAGCGTCCCTAATTTTTGTTCGGCTGTTTACAATGTGGACATATATAGAAGTGCAAACTTTAGTACTGCTATTCTTATTTGTATATCTTAATATTCTAAACTACTATTGATAGTCTCCCTGTTTAGCATGCGGGTTAACGTTCTGGCTGTAGTAAAACAGGTTTTGTAGACAATGTCTCATGTAACCTCGTGACTCTTGTAGTAGTGTCTGTTATGATTTAGCTTCTTTTTTTTTGTTCACATTTCCTAAATTCTAGAATAAGTGCAAGTGCATTTTTGGGACTCTGGGTATAGGCTTGGATACACAATCACTGAGGTGCCGTTTGGTTATTTGGCTATGCTCCTGTTATACTTTGTAACGACTGCAAAAATGTGGCTGCTAAATCGGCTGCTAAAAATTTATTCGTTCTCCGGTGTCATTATTTCTGTAATGTAACCAGTCAGCACTTTTTTTTAAATAACTAACTGTTGTTTGCATAAATATGGAGCTTTATAAATTAAAAGTGCAAAACAAACAATGTTAACCTGAAGGGGAGAAAAGTCTGTCCAAAATGATATGGGACCTCTAATTCTAGTCTAAATGAAAAGACATTGCACATCATTGAGGAAAATTCGCATGTGAATGAAATGTGATCTCGCCATTCTTGAAATCTGTGTGGTAGTGGGAGAACTGGATGGAACACACTGACACGTGGCCATCGCAAGGCATTCTGGGAAAACCCTCCCTCTCAACCCCTCCTCTGAAATGTCCCTGATGCCCACATCTCCCCTCATAGTTACCTCTGTATTTCAGCCTGTCTCTGAACATGCCTTGTCTCTCTCCTCTCCGTCTCAACTGAACATTGTTTTTATTTTTGTTTATTGCATGTATCCCAGGGTATGATGTTCACAGCAAACATCAATGTGTTGTGACTTTAATTCAGCTTACTAGTAAAAGCTGCGTTTTGGTGCTGAACTGCGACTGACTGGGAGGAGTGTGGCTTGATAAATGCAATTGCTCCAATTTGTGATTAGATTTATATTATTTATGCTCGGTCACATAGCACAGATCTATGGAAATGCAATGTGTTCTAGAACATTTAGCAGGGAATGTGTACATTTTTATTTATCCAACTGAATACACGAATGTTCTAAGTATGGAGTGCAGTTGTTGCTAGTTACTCCACCTGTTCTTAGCCCAAATTGATATATTTGGCCTACTTCCAGAACAAATGCTGCATTTTCATCCTTGGCATTTTAAGTTACTGCCTAATAAACTCTACCGGCTGACATAACATTATTCAGTATTGAAGCATGCAGTATTCTGTATATTTGTAAAATCAAAAGCAGCATATTTGCAGCTCATAAACTGGCGTTGGCTGTTCAACCTGCTAACAAAACTGTCTTGTACAGATCGGTATCTGTAGGTGGGAAGGCACTCTTGGTTGCAGTCGTCTAAGTAGGAACGTGGCTTTAACTTTGAGCGTCAACGTGTGTGGCCTCATTCTCAACAGCCTCACCTGTGTTTGCATAGAAACAACATTCCTCTGCGTTTGTCAGATCCTTCATAAAAATGCCAACAATGTGCTGGTTGTGTTCACGGTTCAGTACTAGGACAGCCTCAGGCCTTGTTCTGCGCTTTTTTTAAACCGTTAATGCATCTTGCCACACTTGCTACTGACTAAATTGGCTCTTATTTACTGGGATGTCTCCTGCTGAAATGCGCTTCCACTGTCATAATACAATATTAGTTGGCTAATATAATTGGGTGAACAACATGCATTGACTCAAGTATTCAGAAGCTGCACGTCTGAGTAAATCCTGCTCCCGGATATCCACAGCCAGGCCTGACACACTGGGGACGATCTAAAACCAGACGCCTGACATTGGCGCCGTGAGGCGTTTGTACTTGCAGACCCATACAACCTGAATAGTTAGGTTTGTGGTGAGGAGCTGTTTAATGCAATCGCTTAACATTTTTGTTGTTGGAAAGGATTAATGTCTAGTAACACCGTTTTGATAGTCTTAGTGGCTAAATGCTAATTAACAATATCAAGGTAGCCATCTTGGAAGCCAGCACTCATTCAACGAGGCAGGCAGTGCAACAGTGAAACGTATGTTTTTCATGAAACGACCCTCTTCTCTCTCATGTAGTTGAGGTGAAAGGGAAATGTTTCTTATTTCTTCAAAGCTGTGTGGCTTGATTTGGGCACTACTTTAGTTCTGTACCCAAATATAGATGCAGTTTATATCGGGCAAGTGTGTCTCCATGCCTACCTCCTTCCTCCTGTGTCTTGGTCTCTCCAGCCTGGGCGTGCTTTGTTTGTTGGCTTTTGTGCTCCCATGTGACTTCCCTCCCTGGCTATTTAAGAGGTTGAGTATAGGTGGGTGGATGACAAAACTTGTGTATGGGGGGTGCTTTCTACTGCTTCTCCCAATGGTGGGAAGGGCTACAAAATACATAAAATGTAACAAATGGGTCATACGTTTTAATTCTCCCTTCTCAAGTAGGGATCGGGCATCTTGCACAGGATGATAATCACTAGTCAAACTACAGGTTCCGAACCCACAACCCTCCGAATCGCAGTCCCAACACCCAATCCACTTGACTAGACGATCCTGCCCTTCTAGTTGAGAGTGAAACACACGTTTTGAGTTTACGAAGGAGGCCAACCTGGCAAATATAGCTGCTGTGACAAGTAGCCAGTAGCCTACATAGTACATACCCATTATCACGCCGCCTTTACAACCCAGGTGTGTGTGTGTGTTGCGGTAGGCAGGTGGAGCTGGTTGGTATTCAAGAGCTGCGGCAGGCAGGCAGCTCCCAGACGAGGCAGTGCAGCACGCTGCTATTTTTACTCCTGCTGCTTTTTTTAGAACATCATGATAGCGAGCGGGCAGGGGCAGCTCCTTTGCTGCGGGGGGGCTGCTGCTGCTCCTGGCTGTCGAAGGCTCTGAACGTGATGCGCAGTACCAAAGCCACAGCCCACACCTCACAGAATGTTACGGAACCAGGCCCGTTTTGTATGAAAGGCGTTGTGAACGGAGGAGACTGGGCCCTGTCTGTAGATGGGGGGAAAACCCTTGCCAAAACTGTCCCTGCATTTGCTCGGCGTGGAGGTGTCACCCATGCACATGGGCCATGTTAATTCTTTTGGTGTGTTTGTGGGGGTGGGAAGGTGGGGGTGTGGGTGTGCGCACGGCTCCGCAGTCACGAGTCAGTGCCATTGCCGGCTTGTGTAAACCCAACCCCCAATCGTCTTCATTTTCTGTGTGCGCACGTATATTGCAGACGTAATACGCTACTCAAGTGAGGGAAATTAAGTCTTGCTTGGGAGCACGTGCGCTCGAGGGATGTTTTTAACAATGGGATGTTTGGACACAATGTTCTTTCAGTTCCTGAAAGGGAATTTTGAATGTAAGGATCTCCTCGGCAATCTGTGACTTTTTTTGTGTCCAAAACAGTATTCCATAAGGCACTTTTACAAAAATAAATGTTTAACCATTCTCTCATAAGTTAATGCAAGTTGTCACTCATGCTTGTTTGTCAAATGCCAGCATTACGTGGCATTAAGTGACCATCCCTATGTGGAATGTGGCTGGTGCAGCGTAGCAGTTGTTGGCCCCTGGCTCATAAGTCCTCTTTGTTCTTGTGACTTATGAGTTCCTAGTACGAATATTGAGGCAGAATTATGTCCTGAACATGTGAAGGATGTATCAAATTGTTGAATTTTCCATGTGCCCATAATCACAAGATATAGAGTTTCAAATGAGAATATTTACCTTCAAAGAGCTTCGTTTAGATTAAAGGGAGATTAATTTCCCTTTGTAATTTATTTTTTGGGGGGGAAGGGGGTCACACTCCTTTGGCGTCAAAACCACATGAATGATTAATTCTGCACAAAATCATCTCGCTCTAAACTTGTGTAAGAGCTATGGAACTGGAATGTCACCGGCAGTTGAACTAAAGCACTGTCAAACAAGATTTAACACAAGGTGCATTTCCTCTTAAAGGCCACCCTGTGTCATCGATGGTGCGCCCCGAACATACTGTCGGAGAAGCTTTTAAAGGCACGTCCATAAATCCATCAAGGACATGGGCCCCTCTTCTCAGAATGTTCCTGTCTTGGTCAGAGTGAAACAAACTGGGCTGTTTTTTGTCTGAAGGAAATAGGCATACCTCAGAAAGGTGTCTGGTAGAGATGTGCATAT
>JAODLL010003799.1:0-11520 GCA_026546735.1 Forbesichthys agassizii
GTGAATGTTTACATGTTATGTTCAATTAAACCATGGCAACATCTAATGTTTGTGTAGTATTATTTTTAGCAGACTGTTTTTTTCTATTGTTGTGACTTAGATGAAGTTCATAGCACATTTT
This sequence comes from Forbesichthys agassizii, assembly GCA_026546735.1. Taxonomy (NCBI): domain Eukaryota; kingdom Metazoa; phylum Chordata; class Actinopteri; order Percopsiformes; family Amblyopsidae; genus Forbesichthys; species Forbesichthys agassizii. The sequence continues at coordinate 122 of JAODLL010003799.1, forward strand.
ATGACCAATTCATGCAAAAATCCACGTAATCCCAAGGGGTTCACATACTTTTTCTTGCAACTGTATATACACAGACTACATGTAGGCAGTTAACAGATTAAGTTAGCAACTGCCAGCTGGTAGACGCCCGGTCGACAGTTACTTTTTAGCCTACTGGCAAAATCGATGCGGAGAGGAACCTTTGTATCAGATGTTCAGGGGGACAAATAAAGAGGTGGCATTTATTTTAAAATACAGCAATTTGATGACCCATTTTCTATGTAAAGTGCATAAAAAATAAATTGAAGAGTGTTCTATTTTTACGGTTCTTACGAGCTGCTCTCACGGCCAGTGTAGCCAGTTCCGTTGATTAATATGGAAGTGTAGTGTTGCAGCATAAGCGGCCGATGTAGCCTCGCTGTTAGTGAGCTTTGCAAGATTGTTACTGAAAGTAACTTTTCCACCTCAAGTATTGACCCTGTGCCCACATAATTCGTTTCTGTCTGCCAGGTCATGTTTTGAAGATTATTAATACATCACTTGAAACAGGAATTTGTCCTGATGCTTTCAAGCCAGCTGTTGTAAAACCCTTACTAAAGAAATCCTAACTCGATGTTAATGCAATGAGATAAGATACTGGAAAAGATATTCTTGGTTCAAATAAACACTTTTCTTAAAGAAAACTGTATCCGTGAGGAATTCCAATCAGGGTTTAGAGCACATCACAGCACTGATACTGCTCTCACCAAAATAATCAATGATCTTTGTCTTCACTCTGAGCAGAATAAAGTCTCAATCCTTATTCTCCTAGACTCGTGCAGCATTAGATACCGTTGATCATGACATCCTAATAAATCTGCTCCAGAAATTGGTTGGTCTCTCTGATAAAGTGTTAAATTGGTTTCGAACCTACATCAAAGGAGGCAGTTTTGCATCAGTCTTGGAGAACGTGTCTAAGAAACACAACATTTCATATGGGGTTCCACAGGGGAGTTGCCTTGGCCCGTTATTATTTTCACTATACATGCTGCCACTTGGTGATCTCATTAGGGAACACAATGTATCTTTCCATAGTTATGCTGATGACACATAACTGTACATCTCTACTGAACAAAATTATCCTGCAGCTTTAAAACCTATTAATGACTTTAATACTTTAATGCTGGAAAATGATGGTGCCCACACAAAATATTGACACTTTGGGCCGTTTGGACATTTTCACTTAGGGGTGTACTCACTTTTGTTGCCAGCGGTTTAGACATTAATGGCTGTGTGGTGTTATTTTGAGGGGATAGCAAATTTACACTGTTCTACAAGCTGTACAATCACTACTTTACATTGCAGAAAAGTGTAATTTCTTCATTTTTGTCACATGAAAAGATATGCTCACATATTTGCAAATATGTGAGGGGTGTACTCACTTTTGTGAGATACTGTGTGTGTGTATATATATACACACACACACACACTATATATATTTGAATATATTATGTTCTTCTATTTTTTCACCCCGTGGTATTGAAATGAGTATCGAGAACAGGGGATTTTCACTGGTATTGGTATAGACTACAACATTTCTGGTACCGTGACATCCCTAGTGCTATACCATGGCGCTGACATTCTAACATAGCAACAAAATAATACGGTTTTTATTTCTTTCATCTGATTCCTTTAACCACTTTTTGTTTCTCTGTATTTGTTTATGGCAAGGACAACATTACAAGTGTTTCCTCTCTGTAAAGCACTTTGAACTTCAAATCTTAACTAAACTGCTACTTGAATATGTGCTTCCTCCACCAGATTAGCATGGTGCTATATAGGGATGTCACAAGAACTGACTGACTTTACACTGAACGATATTCAGAGATCCGGGTAGCGCAGAAGATCTGGTCTTCCTACAATGTTTCCATAGGGAAAGAATATTGTATCTTCTGGTGCTTTGAACCACTAATTTTAAAATTCAAAGCGCAAAGCTTTACCGGATGAGCTAATTCGTCTGTATAGTGCTATATAAATAAATATTATCATCATTATTACCCAAAAAGACTGAGTGCTGTAATCAATTCAAAAGTTTCTTCAACAAAGTATTAGTTTAAGGGTGTGCACAGTTATGCAACCTGGTTATTGTTTGTTTTTTATTTCTAATTTTTCCCCCCTCGAAGATTTCAGTTTGTTTTTCAATTGAACTTTTCTATATATACTGTAAATCATATATTGAGTCGGTTTTAACATTTTATGCTATCTGTTGGTATGGAAATCTTAGCGTCAAGTCTAAAACATCACTCACAAAATTGTAAAGGTCAGCAGCAAAATTATAGGTGTCCAGCAAATGTACAGGCTCATTCTCTGAACAGTCTTGTCTTTCTGTATTTGGAATCGGAGGATATGGGTTTATCGACTTCAAAGTAAAAGCCCTGCATTTGTATTTAGAAAAACATCTCTAGGAAATAAAGTTAGATTTTAGAGTTCATAAGATTTAGATTACATGTAGTACAAAATATATGACCTATAAATTAGTAATATTTTCAACTTAAATAACTAACTTAAATAGCCTATCTTAAAGTTAACTAAGGGTTATTTACAATAGGCCTAGTTGATAATAGACAGCCTGCTCCCCAAACCTATAACCTATAAGCTTCATACTGTAGACACACTACTAGATTTCTGAGAAATAGCCTACAATGTGATATGCCTATAGCTTGTACTGGGTGCAATTTATTGCTACCTCTTTCTGAGAAAAACAATGTGATATGCTTATAGCCTGTTTATTGAAGCTGCAATAGTAATACTACTGATAATCAACAAACATAAAAAGGTATTAACATTTTTTTTTTAATCTGTATCACTGTATGTAAATAAACTATAGAATACTATAATTTAGAAGAACACATTTTACCTATGCCCTTATTTGATCGATCTGACTGTTTTTGTCATAACTTTGTTGCTTGTCTGAATTGTTGATAGATAAAGTATGTCATGGCTACTAGGGTTGGGTACCGTTCACATTTTAATCGATACTGGTGCCAGTCCGGTACTGGAACCTAACATTACCTTTTTTCTGTACTTTACTCTCTGTAATAATTACATTTGAATTATTAAATGTTTAATAATTAATTAAAATGAATGTTGCTTATGGAAAACAAATTCCTTACTCTTTACAAACAACATGTTTTAGGAGTTCTGCTTTAGCCTACAGCCTAATTTCAGCATTATTGAACTGTGCCTCACTCTGTTTTCTCGAACGCCCCCTATCCTCCTAGTGGTATATGCTGTGTATGAACTACATTCTCTGAAGCAGAAATACAGTAGCTTACGGTAGCATGGCACACTTTCATAGTGACATTAATTGTAGTTGTAGCCTACAGGGTTAAATCCGAAATGAGGACATTGTAAATATTACCGCTTTTAACAATAGCGCATGTGACCCAATTCCTGCTCTATCATACTGCCGCAAGAGTTTGCTGTGTCCGCTTCTACAGCGGTCTGTTTATTTCACTGCTCCAGTCTCAACTGCAACTACGTACACAAACACCCGACAATGTTTTGTCGAGAGCTGGAAGCAGTGTTGTTCCCTCGATTTGGTACATTTAACCCTTCATGACAAGTGGTAGTAAAGTAGAGCAAAAACGTAAACTGTGATTGCTTTTGACTTACCGTTTCTCTCTTTACACGCTCTAAGGTTCCAAAATCTGGTAATACCGACGTAATTCGGTATTACGGAAGTACAGAGTTCGGTACCCAACCCTAATGGCTACTGTCCTAAAACATGGATAATATTATGTGCATACGGCACAATCAATGCAGCGTGTAATGAGCAGATTACATAGACAGCGCGGGGTGGACAAAGAGACAAGTCTATCGCATAGAAAACCCTCTGCCCCTTCATGCCTACCATCAAAAGAATATTTCAGACCTGTGGGAAACACTGACATGGCTGGTTAACGTAACACCCCTGTCACTACACATGATTCCGGGACTGTGTGACCAAGCTGTTGCCGCAGCATTGTTGACACGAACAACAATGAACCTCATTTCTGCCTTCCATATCCTTTACTGTAGTCTTAACGGCGAGATGGAATTAATGCAAACACCTTGAAAACATTGTTTAAAATAGATCCTATTTGGTTCAAACCACGTTTTGCTGCTGTGTGAATACTAGCTGTCAACAGTAAAGCAGCCGTAGCCTCACGTCAGCATGGCTACGTGGAAATGGGGGCGGGGTGAGCAGTGGCTTGTTTAAATTAAAGGAACAGTCAATGAACACAGTGTAATCTGATGGCGGTGGTGGTGCTATTCCACATAATCTGATGGTGATATTTTCACCTAAGACTGTCAGCAACATTGCATTGGGAAGTCAAGGCACTGTGTCAACATGTGAAAAGGGGCATGAATGACTCCTAAATGATAAAAAAAATTTGCCCTACAAACTTTCCTTTCCTATAACAGGGGTCTGTAAGAGCCACATGCGGCTCAGGAGCCGCATGTGGCTCTTGAGCCCCTATACAGTGGCTCCCTGTGGCTTTGACATCATATAGCAGTTCCAGACAGATAAATATTAAAATGTTTTGGGCAAAAACAGCTCTATTGATAGTAAAGGTTGCAGACCCCTGTCCTATAACAACAATTACTTTTTGTTACTTTGTAAAAATGCATGCAAAATTATGGCCACTAATTAGTCATTTTGTCCACAAGATTAACTGGCTTGGTGGCCAGTGGAATTTTTTTTATTTGTTGACCTCTGGTTGGCAGGTATAGTCATTTACACCAGCTGTGAGGTTCTTTTTTTCTAGCCAGGAGGTAACTCAAAGGGTAAAGGTTAAGGCACGTAAATGCTGTTCTAAAGCTCAATGAACAAATTCGAAATTGTATCTGATAAGGATTCTTAATATCCAGCAATGAATTGTGCAACTGTAGAAACAAACACTTATTAGAAGAATTAATGAATAACAGCGAAAAATGTGTGTAATTACAGTGACTGAGACAGATGTAATGTGACATAATGAGAGTGATGATATGGGGCTATATGTTTTTAATTATAAAGCAAATCAAGACAAAAAATGGTATGTTCATAATTAGCAATTATTAAACAAGCTCAAAGCAAGGTATATAGTAAACCTAAATTATGGTCTGGTGGTTCTGGAGTTTAGGCATATAGCCTAATTGATGGTCGTGTCAGTTCTAAGTAGGTAATCAAATAAATTAATCAATTGTGCCGATTTTAGTACAGTATCTTTTCATAGACAGGCATATGAACTGCGGCGAATAGCAGACGCTCCTTTGCCAGTGTCTGTTAGACATCCGCTGCAGGAATTCGTTCGTATGCTATAGCCCTATGACAACGTTTAGGCTTTGGGACAATGAGTGACGTTAAGTTTCTAAAAAAATTGAATGAAATTTCGGGATAACATTATCGAATGCGCTATATTTTGGGATACATTCGTAGTTGAAAACATGAAAAACCACGACATTAAACTCCGCCTTCCTCTCCCAGTGGCCTCGCTCAAATTCACAATAGCCTAATGTTGACGAGACAGAACAAACAAAGCAGACAAACCAAGTGGTCATTACCAAGCACGTCGCTTAAAAATATACATAACAGAGACTATGAAACATTACCTTCCATGGAACCAGTCCTTGCAAGCGTCACATTCGATCATAAACTGAGTTACGTCGTAAGGTAATCTGCAGACGCAATATACTGGTACAGTCGCCATGTTCATTTCACAGCTACCTCTGATATACTGGGGCTGTGGGGCAGGCAGCACGAACCGTCCTACAACAATGTAGCCTACACTACCAGGGCAGTCCCGCTGGACACATAGATTCAGTTGTAGGCTACATCGCTCGTCCATGTTATATCATAAGTAGCGTGTTTTCTAAATTGTATTAATATGTATATGCCCGATTGTGACTGTAGTCTACATTAATGAGACTAAATGTATCGGCGCATTTATTATGTTAGCAGGCAAGACAAATCGTCTGTTGTCACCAAATATTTCAGTCTTATTTAAGACTTATGACAAATGTTGGTTAGTTCCTCATAATTAAAATCCTAGGCTATTCCAGTAAGGCAACACAGTATATTTGAGCAGACTTTCAATATGGTCATGCAATGTTACATGCAACCTTTACAGCTAAAGAAGTAAGCATCTAGCGTGTGTAGGCCTACATAGTCTATAGATTAGTCAAACACAATATATATGTTTAGGTAGCCTATGAAGCTCATACATTCAAATGTATTGAAATAATAAATATAGCTGCAAGCAGCGATACAGGGGTCCAAGCATAATCAAACCCATTGGTACAGAGATGGGATTCAAAGCAAGTCGGAAACGATAGGCTCAATCAGGAAATAAAATGCAAATGTGACGTTGCACTGCAGAACCATGTAGTAGCCTACAAGGCCCAAATGTTTTACACTTGTTAGGGAACCCAATGGACTTCTAATGACAAAGTTTGATAGCGGGGAATCACTGTTAAGGACTTTGTTTGATAGCTTACATTTTATTGTGTTAAATGGCTATTTGCAATCAGGAGATATCATATAAATAATTTGCTGCCATTGCGCCCCCTTAAGGCCGATTTCTGCCAAACTTGGCAGGTGTGTTAAGGGTATTATTTCAATGCAGCACACCAAATGTGGTGAGATTTGGATATGGATAGGCAAATAGTCCATTTGAAGCTATAATCAGATAAATAATAGTATTCTTCCTTACTTTTAATGTAAGCCACCTTTGTTTCTAGTGCCCTCTGCTGGCCAGTGGTTTATTTACCAGGAAGTGTTAAGTTTATGTTGGAAATTCGCCTCATCTAAGACACAGATAGAGAGCCGAAGCCATCCTTTGTTTTGCCGTGCGTATGCATTGCCTGTGAGTATTGTGTTGTATCTTAATTTCATCCTACAATATAAAACTATCATATGTCAATTATTTTCTAAGACACATTGCGTTTTGTGATTGATGAGCAGCTCAGCCCATATTCTTTGTTTAACAGCTAACAAAGCATTTTGGTGGTGTACGTTTTTTATTTGGAGGTGAATTGTAGTGAGTGTGTAGGGAGATGCATAGACCAGCCATGCATCCTGGACCACCACCTTGAACTAGAAGGTCTCCCATCTCCACACCACAGGATGGCGGGGAGGGAGAAGAAGACACAACCTCATCTGCAATCAGCTCTCTCTGTACTGAGGTGTGTGTGGTAAAGGCCAAGCAGGTAGATCATGCTCTAAGATCTGCTTAGTTAACGTGTATCCGCAAGGACAGCGAGAGAAAGCTGTAAAAATGTACGCCATGCTCGATGACCAGAGGAACCGCTCACTGACCAAGTCGGACTTCTTTGAGTTGTTCAATATCCAGAGCCGCAGCACACCATATTCACTCCGAACATGTTTAGGACTCATAGAGATGTCAGGGAGAAAAGTGGATGGGTTTCAAATAAAGGCATTGAATGGTGAGGTCAGTCTTTTTCTAACACCACAAATACAGTGTAACCACATACTCGACAACAGGAATGAAATACATACCCCAGAGGTAGCTCTTCATCACCAGCATCTAAAAGCTATAGCTAGTTACATCCCAGAGCTCAATAAGAACGCTTTGCTGCGTCTTCTCCTTCCGGGAAGCTCCATAGTGTGCGACTCGTGCAGCTTACTATCATTATTATTTAATTATTTTACCGTGTATTGTGTATGTGTGTGTTTAGCTGCGTTATAAACAGTCAGAAATCGATAATCAGAATCAGAAATACTTTATTAATATGTATATAATGGGGTCACTTGTGGACTTCTTTTTGCTTCAATTCATAATGTGTTTGGGATTTTACTCCAGTTTGGGGTGTGGATACGAAGTGAGTGCTACTCATGGTGTTCTTCCTGGAAGAATCATCCTTAGTCGGGAGATACTACTATCTCTTCGTCCTTACACTAAAATTGTTGTACCGCCTGTTAATATTCCGCCAGAACTTCGTAGACACGAAGCATAGTCTACACGTCGGAAGAGAGGGAGAAGAGGTGGAAATGGTCGGAGACTGAAACGTATGGGCCTTAATGACCGTGGTGAGTTACCTGCCCTCCCTTCAATACTGCTCTCCAATGTCCAGTCTATCCACAACAAAATGGATGAGCTGGAGGCTTGGGCTACAATCAAGCATGAAGTAAAGAACGTCTGCCTTCTGGCTTTCACTGAAACCTGGCTTAGTGAATGGAACCGTGACGAGGACCTGACATTGAGGGGCTTCGGCGTTCCTTTTTGACGGGACCGGTCACCGGAGATCACCAACAAGAAACGCGGAGGAGGGGTTTGCTTATACATCAACCAGAGGTACTCTAACACCGTTGTGGTTCGTGAGAGTATTTGTACACCCGACATTGAACTACTGACAATCTCACTCTGGCCTTTGTATTTGCCTCGGGAATTTCAACAACTTTTTTATACTATTGTGTACATTCATTCAAGTGCAAACGAAAACTGAGACTGGATGCTGTGTGCCCAGATGCCCCAAATTTTGTTTTAGGAGATTTTAACCACTGCAAACTTAACAAGACTCCAAGGTCATGTGATCAGTGTGTGTCTTGTGTCACCACACAGAGGAACTCTTCCTTAGATCTGTGTTATGACTCAGTGAGTGGTGCTTATTCGTCAGTGCCACTGCCTTCTCTGGGTTCATAGTATCATATTAGTGTGTATCTTCTGCCCCTGTACAAGCCCTCCTTTAGGCGACTCCCGTTGGTGGTGATATATGTGGTGATAATATAAATGAATTATGTGATACTGAATGCTATTATATTTCATTTTGTGTAAACTCTATTGTCCCAACTTAAATGGTTGTTATCTACTCTAACAACAAACCTTGGGTCAATAAGGAGCTAAAAACAATCATAAACAAGAAAAAACTGACCTATTTCACTGGCAACGACCTGGAGAAAAAGGCTGTTTCCCGTGAAGTTCGGAAGGAAATAAGGAAAGCCAAACTTGCGTATAGGGACTCAATTGAACTGAAATATAGCAGTGGAGACCTCAGAGCAGCTTGGCATGGTATCAAGAATATGGCCTCCATAAACCAATATACGAATGAGTCTATTAATAAAACGAGTAAATGGAGTGACAAATAATGACTTGCCAAATATTTTTAATTATTTTTTCCCCCGTTTTGAACAAGCAAATGCCTTTTTATGTAAGCTGTCTCTTGAGCCCCTAAATGATATAGTGGTATCACAAGATTGTGTCACATCCCTATTTAAAAGAGTTAGGATGAGGAGTGCTGCTGGCCCTGATGCCATATGTGGCCGTACTTTACGCTGCTGTGCCGACCAGCTCAGCGGGATCTTCACCATACTTTTTCAGATGTGTGCGGACCTCGGCCAGATACCTAAAATTTGGAAGACATCAACCATCATACAGATTCCTAAATCTAAAAATCCCAAAATTTCTAAACAAGTTCAGACCTGTTGCTCTTACATCCCTCGTAATGAAAAGCTTTGAGAACATTTAAAAAAACATAATCCTGTCCCTTACAGTTGGGAAGCTAGACCCCTTGCAATTTGCTTATCAAACCCAGAAGGGAGTGGAGGATGCAGAATTATTTCACAATTATTGGACACTGTCACTACAAGCACCTGGAAAAACCTGGATCACATGCAAGACTGCTGTTTGCTGATTTCTCTTCTGCATTTAATAAAATGCAGCCTCATATTTTGATTGAGAAACTTGTCTCTTGTTTTGATCTCCCTGACCAGCTCCTTATGCTTATTTTTAACTTTCTCACTGGGAGGCGCCAACAGGTTTTTGTGGATAAACAAATGTCAGATGTAATGGTATCTAACACAGGATCTCCCCAAGGTTGCGTGTTGTCACCCATTTTATTTATCATGTACACTGATAGTTGCAGAACTTTGCTGGAAAACAGGTTTCTGGTCAAATTCTCAGATGACACCGTTCTACTATCCCTTCTTCATGGAACAGACTCTGGCCATGGTCCAGCTTTACATGGGTTTGTGAAATGGTGTGATGATAATTGTCTTGACCTCAATGTTTTAAAAACCAAGGACATGGTTCTTGATTTCAGGACCATACGTGAACATGTAACCAGCATTATTCATGGTGAAGAGGTCCAGGGGATGGAGTCATATAAATACCTTAGTACTGTGTTTGACAGTAAACTGAAGTTTGACATTAACACAGACTCCATTGTTAAAAGAGGAAGAATTTTCAGAAAGAAGAAAATTCACTTTATGAAAATAAGGTACAAAAGAAGGCAAAAACGATTTTAAGCCAACAAAATCATGTTCTGTATCCAGCTTTCATGTTGAGCATTAAGGTAGCCGTTATATGGCACCTCGGAGGAAAACTAACAGTCGTCGTTATCCCATCGGCTATAACATTATTAAACTCAGACAGCAATCATTTTAAATAATTTTATATGATTGGAAGATTTTTGTATATTTAATTAATTAATTAATTAATTTAAATTTACAAAACAAAACTTTATCTTGTCCTATACTGACCTTGTTTATATTTTTAACTGTGTTTAACGCATATGTAATGTGTTAAGTAATAAGAGGCTGTACATGTGTGGATGAATGATGTAAGCTGCATATGAATAACAGCTAACAAAGTATTTTGGTGGTGTACGTTTTTTATTTATAATTATGTTGATTCAGTAGCACCTTTGGACATACAATGTCATTGTATTTTTTTTGCGTATATACAAAACATATACTTATTGTATTATGTGTTTTTTGCAGTTTCACTCCTTTATCATTTTGCACACTAAGTCTTCAAAGAAATATGGAGCTAGAAGGCTATGTCCTGACTCTCGTGTCATCAGTGATAGAAGTTTGTCTGTTTGTCTAAGTCTGGCTAGATACACCTTAAGGAGGGCAGTACAATTATCATCAATGAAGACGACTTAGGTCATAGGTGCAAGAGGCAATATTGCTAAGCTCAATGTGCTACAATTTAGGAAATTAGATAGGTCACTATAGCTCAAACCAGCACAGGGTAATCCCTATTTGAATATTTCAATTCTGATCTGTAGCGCCGCCCAGGGGCGTATAAGACTAAAAATTCATATGCATGTTGGGGACCCCTATGGCCTTCTACTGACCAAGTTTGGAGGTAGTAGACATTGTTAAGGCCTTTGTGTAATAGCTTGAATTTCATTGGCTCATGGCTGTCACATGGTTTAGACTACTGACTTTCTGTTGCTTGGGCCACATCACCCTATGGGACACATGCTACACAGAAAGGTTGGTTAAAATATCTATTTGCAATCATAAGTTATGAGCATTTAAAGCACTAATAAGAAATAGCGCCCCATGTGGTTAATTCGTTCAAATCTGTGCATATGGCCTTATATAAGCATGGCAATGATGCATACAAGAAATGGTGACAATGGGACATACAGTTGCAGAGATACGCAAC
>JAODLL010003800.1:0-11520 GCA_026546735.1 Forbesichthys agassizii
TGTGTGTGTGTGTGTGTGTGTGTGTGTGTGTGTGTTTTTGTGTGTGTGTGTGTGTGTGTGTGTGTGTGAGAGAGAGAGAGAGAGAGAGAGAGAGAGAGAGAGAGAGGAAAGATAGTGAAAGCGAGATAGTGAGCAAGACTGAGAACAAGAAAGTATGTAGAGACAGAGAAAAAGGAGGTTAACAGTCAAATCACGAGTTGGTGTGTAAATGTACGCTACAGAGGATGGTTGAGCTGGAGGAGAGGAGGTTGCGCACAATTCAGGCAACGCATTAAAGCGCTCATTATCTTGTATGAGGATGGCACTTATATTTGCCCACATATCACCATTTGCTGCAGCCACTCATGGCAGCTGGTGTCAGGATTGTAGGCGACATTTTTCTCAAAATGATGACCATCTGTCCCCCTTTTCCCCCTCCCCTCCTTTTTAATAGTTTATAATATCAGATTAACTACGAATCATACAGATCATCAGCATTAATTGCATATATGCACATATAATATGTATCACGTCTTGTTTTAGCATTGCCTGTGCTGTGTATTACATGTCGATAAAGCATGCAGAAATAAAGACCATTCAATTCCATCTGGCAGAACGAAGTGATTCTCCATTGATGACATCACTAGAGGCTCATCTGGCTCATTCACTTAAATATAACTTTCTTCAACTAGATGTCATGCTAGAGCAGCATCTCAGACCAAAATAAAGGTTTTGCGGGCCACATACACGCACCTACAGCCTGGCTATGAAAAGAGAGGAACTAGGATTACAACAGCCTCTGTGATGTAATTTTCTGCTCAGGAAGCAATTACCCGATTATATATTTACATTGAAAGTAATTATTTGTTGCTATATTAATGTTAATGTTAATAATAAGCTTTAAATGAGATGCATTAGAGAATATCAGGGCCGGATTATATGTAATGCCTGCATCTACACAGCTTTATAGATGGGTTTTTGAAAAATATGGCTTGAGAACAAAGGTAAAGTGTCCTGGATAATAGGGACATTTCCTACATTCCATCCACTGTAATCCTTGACAGCACAGTTGACAGATATGCCGCCTGAACTCGGGGTTGTGTAGAGTGGAGCTGACTGCTGGATACTACTGCAGTATGGAGGACCGCTTGCTGTGAGGCTGCATACCCTATTATTGAAAGAACGCTGGCTGATCCATCATTACCTCCAGGTGTCTTCCGTTGTGTGTTTAAGGCCATGCCTCAAACACCCCAGTAGGGGCGAAACTGAGGCAATTTCCTTCCGCATGCACTGAGGTAAAGAAGTGATCTGGTATGGCATTAAACTTGTTGCAGATTTAGTTGATGTTTTTCGGCGCACGTGCTCGCGCATGCACACCTATTTAAATGATGTCCAATAGGATCAAACGGATTCCAACGGGTGCTGCTGCCAATTCCACTAAAGAAGTCCTGCCTTGAAATCACGTCAGAGCCTTTGAAAACATTGTATTTCATCATGACAGCCTGCGAGCCTTTACCTCTGCATCACGATGCCTTTCCACCAGACATGTTTTCAATTTTCCTATACTGTAGCTCACGCCCTGTGGTAGTAAAGACAGCGGCATTGGTTCTCTCCCCCCGCTGATGGCCCATTGATCGTGCTTAAGCAGACGTGCAGACATTGGGAGAGCAGGGGCCCCCGTTCAGAGGCACTTGGCTGGCAGCCTGAATGGAATGGAGGGGTGCCTGGAGACTAGCAGAGAATCAATAGCGCTATGCAGCTGTGTGTCACGCTTGTGTATCCACAGCCCCGTGGCCCAGCCACCGAGCACATGAGCACACATCCACTTATCGCTGTTTATTTATTCATCCCCGTGTATACATTTAATACAGTTCTTTCACGTAAAAATGTGCCAGTGAATCGATATACAGTAGCTTTGACTGTTTGTGTGTAAATTGTGAGGTTCTTATGTATGGCATTCTACCGATGTGCTATATATACAGTTTCTTTGAATCTGACACTAACATCAAGGTGCATGGTCACATTAATTCATATGCTCATATGCTCCATTGCTTGTTTTTAAGGCAGCAATTGGTTACAATGTAACGGTTGTGCTGCTATTGCTTTGATAAGGCTGGAATGAGATTTCTCCTTGTTTTACCGCTCTAAGACGGTCCACACAGTCAGTGGGAATGAACTGCAGAGGGGCTTTTTGGTGCCTCAGATCTCTTAAGTGATTTAAGGTGTAATGGAGTGTGCCAGCAGGTGCAGCTGTGGTGGAAAAGGTGGAAATCAAGCAAGACCCACGAGGAGTGGGAAGGGCAGGGCCACTGGAGCATAGAGGCCTCGCACAATCCTTTGGACACTTCTCTTTCGATGAGTTTGCTACTAACCTGGCCTGCCAGATTAATTGTTGTCACAAGTCCATCTGGGGAGCCGTATATTGAAACTATTTGTGAATGGCAGGTACTTAAAAAAAACACTTGGCAGTTGATTGGATGAACCATCTGGTATTTTTTGCTATTGGCAAAGCTAAACCATGCCTGCATAGCTATCAACACAACACTGATTGGAAAGTTCAGTTGATACTGGGACACATTCAAAATTATTTCTAGGCTTTCCAGACTGATTCTCACGGTGAAATTAAACTGACACTGATCTCGCAACCTAGTTTGCTACAACAAGTGGCGGCAAGTGGCACAGTGGTAGAGTGGGGCGATAGGATATCAAGAACTCGCTGGTTCGTACCCCGCTAACTCCTCACTGGGTGTCGATGTGACATTGAGCAAGACACCTAACCCTAACTGCTCCCGGTGCTCAAGTGTCTCCTAGCTTGCATGGCTGACATCGTTATCGGTGTATGAACGTGTGTGTGAATGTGAGGCAAATAATGTGAAGCGCTTTGGATAAAAGCGCTATATACCTGTGTTAGAAGTGACAGGCGTAATGGCCCCAAGTTTCATGCAGCAACAATCCTCACTGCCCAAGCTGATTCAAGCGAGTGGTAATGCATGATAATGAGCTTGCTGTGATATTTACTATAATATACGTTGTCGTTCTTCGTCACAAATGAGACTGTGCTGTACATTGTAGTTACTCTATAGATGCACAATTTATTGCCATGTGGCTATAGAGCTCCAACGTGCTGACAAGTGAGCACTATAAACCCATCAGGCCGGGATTTATTAGGCAGAGGAGGCAAGGTTAACAGACACAAGGGTCATTGCAGGGCCCATAAACTGCATTGTAGCTATAATCATACTTGTGAGTCCTAACACAACCCCATGGCAACCAAAATCTATAATGTAATGCAGTGCAACCTGTTTGAAGTCAGGTTCTGTAATGCAAAAATAATGCAACGGGAACATACAGGAAAGATCAAGGATCCCCAGAACCTGTATTTGTTCCCAAGAGGTGACTAATGCGACTTGGTGAAATAAAATTGATGCAGTTGGACAAGCTGCTAGCTGTCAGGTGAGGAATGGCCTTTTTTTAGGCTGTGTCGTCTAAAGGGAGAATGAAACACAGCCAGACAGAACGTTTGGTAGATTTATGTCCTGCAAGAGTTGTGGGTTCACACCGTGCCTGCCTGGCGTTGTGTTTGACACATCAACAGTATTGCTTTGTCCCATTACTCCACCCTACCACTCAGCTATACCGGTTCACTTTACACACCATTTGTAGTGTGATGTACTGTAGTGCTTTTAGGCTGTCTGCAGCCCTCTAAACACAGCATTTACACATGTACTTCAAAATAGGAGAGTACATGTCCCAGAATGCACTGCAAACCATTGCTCCTTTAAATAAAGTAAAGGATTTATTTCCCTAATTGGAATATCTAGTATTAATAAATAGAGATGCATTTTGAGTTTCTTTCTGCCCATGCAAATTATTCTGAAATGGTAGAATTACAGGCAAACAGACTGGTTTCTTCAGCGAAGATTAGGCTCATTGAGAAATATAGAACTTGTGGAGAAAATCCCCCACAAAAACAGATACTCTTTCCACCGCCAATATGAAAAGATGCCTGCAGTTGCATCTCTTTATTCTCGCAGGTTTTCATTACAGTGGAATGGTTTTACGCTAGTTTAGAAATGAACAAGAAGTCATGCTGTAGGGAGTCAAATAACTGTCAAAAACTACACAAGAAAACATTATAGAACTATAAATAATTACATAGTTGTCATTTACATGACAAATGTTTAATATGATATGGCTTTGAAACATACATGGCTTTCTGCAATATGTGTTTTATTAATATAAACAATACAATGTAAGACTGAAAATGCATTTGTGGTTACTGGACCGGGAACTGAAAAAGAGATTATGCCCAGCAGTTAGGTTGATTTGAGACCTCTGTGTGTGTGAAGCGACTCCAAATGCAGCCATGCGTCACTGCAGACAGTCAGATTGATAAATAATCTATACTGCAAGGACAAAATGGCTGTCCTTCCATTTGATTTGATTTCTTTGACAGAACATCTTGGAGGCCATACCAATGCTCCATTCATGCGGGGGTTTTCATTATACCATTTTCATTGTGCTGCATTATAGAATGGTAATTGACAGGCATGTTCTCCACTCTGAATTGGGTATCGTAAGCGAGCACTGAGCAGGTATAAACACTGCATCTGTATTTTCCCTCTGCTCAGCATTTCTCATCTCTTTTTGTATTGCATTGCAAGCAGCGTCAACGATTCATGGGATTTCTCATTAGAAGATTCAAGCCCCCCTGAATTAATTACTGCATTGAAATGTAAGGGGATATGTGAGGGAGCACATCACTGTGATTTCATTGTTGTTAAGAAGCACTTGCTGTGCATCTCATCGTCCAACAAGTCCTGACCCAGCTTGAGCGAGTCAACGATACACAAATTGCAGTAAGTTATTTGACTGTGTCCTATCTCGAGGCTTGATATGCTGCACCAGATATCAAACATAAAGCGTATTCTGTCAAATTGCTGGATCAAACAGCGTGCAAATGATAAACCCAAGTCTGCAGCTATCTCATCCTTGAGTGGCTTATTTACATGCTCAGCATTTACATACTGATGAAAGCTGCTTGTCTGGTCATGGCCATCAGTATGCAGACATATACAATGCCTCCTCATCACTTTGTTGAAAGTACAAGAGTTTTCTAAGTAGATTCCTATGGCCTATGGCCTGTTTTATTGCATGCATTGCTGTGCATGTCATGTAAGGACTGGGTGGAAACGGGCCCTGAAATAAATATTTACATTGACACGATCACATTGACTGTGGTAAGACAACTACAAACAAATGATAAAAACTAGTATGGCACTAGAGTAGAAATATGTAATCCATAATAAAACCACAAATATTCCAGGTTTTGTTTTTGCTTGTTTTTACGAGGTTTAGTGGAAACATTTTAGATAATGGATTTATTTAGTCAAAATGTTGCATGTGAAGATAAATGTGAATATTATTATTATGATTTTCTATACAGATTATTATTTATTAATTAAATAGTTTTACATGTGATTTCAAATTATTATGAGCAACTGCACTCCACTACAATACTACAAAAATGTATAATTGAATTCAAATAGTAGCTTTAATGTTATAGTCTTGTTCATTAAGCCTAACATTTTCCACTAAGCCTATTCTAAAATCTACTGTATGGGATCAATGTGGGATTGGGGGTTGTGGGTGGAATTGTTTTCAGATCCCTTGAACATTCATGTGTTAAAAAGTATACTGTATCTTTAATTTGTTTGGGCTTTTTTAATATCAACATGGAAACAACACCGCCATTCATTATCTCTGAGAGCGGCATTTACGGGTAACATCTATCTCATGGGTTCTTTCGACATTCCCCTGCTCCTGGCATTGGTATGTACGAAAGGACCCAGCTGTTTCTTTTATTTTTAGATACTTGTTGTCCCTGTTGTAACATTGATCCCACACTCATTACACTCAATTTCCCTGGCACAAATCATCCCTTGGCACTTCCCATGCTCATCTGTACTGTAAATGCTTCTTCACAGACAGACACAGCAGCGATGTACCACATTGTTGTGAAATGTACAGTTTCCCCCTTATAGAATATAGGGTCAAATGCTACTTTTTTTGTGATTTCTTCATGACAAGGACAGTGTCTTGAAGTGCCAGAGAGTGTTAGTTAGGAGACTATACAGTAACTGAAAATCATTGTCTATACAGTTCCAGGCTTTGCAATTTATTAAGAGATAATGAATAAATGACACAAAAAGATAAGTCTTTCATTTTACACATTGTAGTCATTAGCGAAAGACATTTAAAAAACATGACAAAGCAAAGATGTATTATCTCCAGTAAAACATGTCCCAATAACTTAGTAATTGGCTTCTATACTGTATGCAATATTTTGATTAAAATAACATTCTAAAGTCCAAAAGAGCTGTTCTCTTTAGTTATATTAAAACTAAAAACCTCTTTCTAACAAAATCAAAATAAGTTTTTTCTTTGCAGTTCACTGTGCCTGAATTAAACCAAAAATATAAAGGATTCTAATTAAATAAAACCAAAGAGTATTTTATCTGTCAAGGTGACATGTGAAAGTGACATGTTAAACATGTTAAATAATAACTAAAAGATATACTGTATGTTAAAGTGTGCATGTGTAGCTAATTCTACACAGCCAACAGTAACCCAATTGCAATGCTGAGGCTTTGCCACAAGTTCTACTAGTGATTAGCGTCTGTGTGCCGTATGAATGAGGAGAGGTCACGTCCCATTTCAGTCAATGTACAGTAGAAAAAAATAACTTCCCCTTGCCTGCCAAGCAGGGAGGTCCTGCTGAGTTGAGTGATGTCAGCCTGTCTCCTTGACACATGGCAGCTGCTTCCTGCCCTAACATCTATTAATAGCTAACCATAACATCTAATGTAGGCCATTTGGTCAAACAGAAACTTAACAGGGCATTTGTTCAGGGGCTGTTTTTTTATTTACCCCCAAATAATTCCTTGTGTTCAGATTTACAAGTGTTACCCTGTTATCTTGCCAAACGGGATCGATTTAACCTGAAATGAGTACTGTAGATGGAGCGCATATTAAGAAGCATTTGTTTTTTTAGTTTTTTTTTACAAAGAATACAAAATTAACTTACTGTAAGTAGTCCTGTGGTCTTGTGGGATTGAACGACCTTGCTTAGCCTGTACTGTAAGAGAGTACATTCCTTAATAGGTTGGATGGCATCTGTTCTCAATATGACCTTGAATGAGCCATGTTTCACCACATTTTTAACGGGTCAATAATCATTACCAAACAATATCACACATGCTTTAGATTTCTCCCTGTTCTGATTCAAATGAACGGGTCGTTATCAGGCATCTTCAGAGATAGGTAACAACCCATGTATGTGAATCAGGTGTATTTGAAGAGAGAGACATCTACAACAGTACCATGGTTGGGGACCACTCAATTAAAACACTAAGTGTACTTGTCCCCTAACTGGAGAATCTGTAGCCTGACCATGTGTGCCACCTGTGGTGCCCACTATACAGGAGGAGGGCAGGAATAGATTGGTTCACTGTCTGCAAAGCAACTAAAGGTCACAACTTTAATCTGTACCTCATCACTTAAACCTGTACTCTGGAGTAAGATGCATGCCAATTCTCTGCAATATGTACATATTTGAAGTGTTTTGGCAGGATTCCAGTTACACGGTGTCCTGTTATCACATAGAGTGCATGTACTGTACAGTATATGCATCAGTAGAATTAATGCCATCACTTGAACATTTGCAGCAGTCACAATATACTGCAGAAGTAAACACACTGTTAGTTCTAGCCCTTATGCATGGCATTACAGTTGGAAATATCTCAAGTGTTTTAAAGATTAACCTGGAAAGCAAAAAACTAAATAAACAAAAAACAAAAACAGTAAACTATAATAACCTTGGCTGGGACTAAGCTGCATATTGATACAGCCAGGTTAAGAGAGGAGACACTGCAAGATTGCAAGGCAGCAATCAATTTCAGACTACGGTAGAGCTTTGCTCATTTACATTGCAGGAGGACACAGATTAAGAAAAATATGCATGAACCAGAACAACACACACACAGAGGCACATACTAGCAGACCTACACGCACACACACACGCATACGGACAAACACACACACACACACATTACGCTTACAATTCACAACCATGTTGCTGCTTCTAGAGTGATGTGGTGATTTGCAATTTTGGATTCCTTGATTCTCACTGTCCCCTGGAAGTCACAGGGGATTGTGTGTAAGTACCTGGGGATAGAAATCCAGCATCGGGATTTCTAATGTGACATTCAATTACCTCTAAAGGTGAAATGGTCTCTCGTGTGGCCACAAAGGGGAGAAATGCAAAAATCAATTTTGCATGGACATCTCCACAAGTAGTTGGGGCCTTCAGTGTATAGGCTACATGGTATGAAAATAAAAATGTATCCTGCTATTGCAGCCCCCCACACCCTAATTTCTATGCAATATTATCCATCAAAGTTAATGGTCTAGAAACATCACCGCAAATATGCCGTACACTCACTGCTGAATATTCAACTCCGAGCCAAATATACAGAATGACAAGCATGAGCAACATAACTTCCAATATATATGGCTCCAAGTGAGAGATAATTAAAAGAGTTTGTCAGCACTTGGAATTAGAAAACCTAATCCTGTTTATCGAATGTTAGGAGTTGATACTTAAATCCTTTCCAATTAGAGACAAAAAAAAAATCATGTTTTCTCAAGTGCAGCTTTCATACACTGCCAATCAACCATCGATATATAAAGCCATGAACAATTCTGAGGGAAACATCTTCTGATATTTATTGTTTGAAAGTATTTAGGTCAGTTCTGACAGATTAGGATCATATCAGTACACTGTATTTGTCCATCTCATGCCATCATGCCCCAACCTGTAGACTGCTCTTAGAATACGTGGTGCATCCACATGTACAGAATTTCTACCGTACCAACACCTACTTGGCTGGCAAGTCACCCAACAAAATGTCCCTCATGCACTGGTATATTTGATAGGATGCTTTAGCCCGAGAATCCCCAGGCAGTCTGCAGACCTTAACAGATGGAGCAGTCCAATTAGATAAGCCAGCAAATGAACGGGAGAGGACATTTTATCTTCATATGTCTCTGCCAGAACAGGCAGTGTCTCCGTGAAGCAGCAATCTTAGAGCACCGGTACAAAACCAACAACCCATAATTTTGCAGAAAACGACTTCAAAGGGAAACAAAACCCAGAATAAAAGCAAAAAGCCTAGATTTGATGGCATATAGTACTACAGTAAAAGTAGAAAGCACTGAATGTTCTCAGATCTTGCTTCCATCTAGTGTGCATATAAATATCTCCTTCTGTTGTTTGATTCTTCAAGGGCAGATGTCCCACAAAGCAATATCTTTGCTATTAGCTGAGTCAAAAAAAGAAAAGACAGAATAAAGTGCATAAAAATAGTACCCCTCTTACCCCCGAGACAGTTGGATGGTGTGCTGTAGTGTGATTAAAGCAATAACCTTCATTTGGCCTCAATTGGTAGGAGAACGCCGTCTACAGTACAACCTTAGCTGTACCGCAGATCCTCAGAGGTTATAATCGTGTTATGACATTATTATTCATTAGGACGCCTGTCCTCTGCAATGACAAAAGGGTGTGTGGATCTGTAAATAATGACTTTATCTTCGTGCATTCTCCTCGTCGGTGGCCTGGAGTCACTTTTAGTCACAATTTAGACTTTCCCCGCCCCGTCTTAAAACAGTGTGTGCGTTTGATGTGAAACTCGAAGTCTCATAGAGCAAAATGGGGAACAAAGTAGTGATGTCCCACAGTGAGGACTGCTGACGCAGATGAAGCAGTGAGCATGTGGCAGCACACTGTTCTGTGTGCCCGTCCTGCTCTGCCCCAGGGGCCCGGTCTGCAGCTGTTAGAGGACCGTTGTGGCTCCACCAGACCACCGAGCCTGTTCTCTAGTTTATATGTACTGTATGTCCATATGAATGTGGGACTAAGTCGCAGATAAATGGCTACACCTACAGTATTTGGTGGTGATAGCTGATATGAGGTAGCTTCTCTGTGTTGAATCACACATCCAAACATCAACATCTCTGGAGCTGTGGTGCACTAATCTGCTGTTAGTGTGATGAGGCTCCTGGAGCGACTCCCCTTTCCCTCACTGCAGTTGTAATCCAAAGCACCGTGTGCATTGTCCTCCACTTTCACCTGACCGTGTGCCAAAGAAGGTCAAAGGGGTCATTGTACAACCCCTGTGCGTCTATACAGCGGCTTTCCAGAAGTGGCGGTGCTGTTTGATTTGTTTCTATTTGCTATCCGTATTTGTTCTGCTCAGTCTACAGGAGTGTGCTGATGGTTTGCAAACACTGCTGGTGTTTTACGTGATAGAGGAATTTCCCACTGTACAATCATTAAACCACTATTACTGTAGGCTACTACTATTACTGTATCTCATCTGCTAGCACTACCTATTATTCAGCACCAGTTGCTGTCATTTCTTACTGTAAACTGTCCCACCTAAGCCTGCATGCTATGAGGAGTGGCAGCACGATCACACATGCTGTGGTCAAGGATATGCCAGCACTCTTCACCCCATGCCAATTAACCTTTCATGAATATGGAATGAGCTGATTAGCATAATCTCTTAATTGTTTGATAATTTCACATGATTATCACATCCTTATATTAATCCATAGCTCCCATTCTCTCCTCTGTCAAATTGTCCCTCCCCATCAGCACAAACCAGTGTCATTAGATTATCAACTTTAACTATGTTAGAATATATTTTTTTGCCCTTATTTTATTTCAGTTAACATGGGGTGGGTGAGATTCACAGCACAGTAATCCAGATGAAAAACTTGTATTTGCACACAGTTATAACCATACAGATTATAAAAACATCCTGTGAGAATTCTCACAAATGGTTGCAACATACTTTTCTTTAAAGATTATCATCGTAATGACAATGGGGAACTCGGAGTAGAGCTCCTTTGCGTGAAAGGAGCCAGATGAGGTGGTTCGGGCATCTGGTAAATATGCCCCCATGGGCGCCTCCCCAGGGAGGTGTTCCTGGCACGCTTAGCTGGGCGGAGGCCTCGGGGAAGACCCAGGACTAGGTGGAGATATTATATCTCCACACTGGCATGGGAACGCCTTGGGATCCTCCAGTCAGAGCTGGTTAATGTGGCTAGGGAAAGAGAGGTTTGGTGTCCTCTGCTTGAGCTGCTGCCCCCACGACCCGACCACGGATAAGCAGATGAGGATGGATGGATCATCCTAATGGAACAATAGAATAAGCACAACATCTAATAATATACATATTTTTATATATATATATATATATATATATATACAGTATATATATATATATTTTCTACTGTAACATGTCTACTGTACAAGGCTTAACTCTATCCCTACTTTTGGTATTTTCAGTCCAATTAGTATCTTTTTTTATTAAATTGGAGTAACATTTTAATATACTGTATATATATATACACACATGTACGTACATACATACAGGTTGCTGATCGGATATAGTATAGGAATATACAATATATACT
>JAODLL010003802.1:0-11517 GCA_026546735.1 Forbesichthys agassizii
TTTTGTTGTTATCACATGTGGATGATTTCCCCCCCCCCTCCCCCCAATAACATCCTATTCACATCCTATTCTTTATTATTGTTAAAACAAACATTAAAAACAAACAATTCAGTATCACCTAAATAACTAATAGTAATTCCCAGAGTACACCAATTGTCATGCAGTACACATCACAATATTAGAAATATTGTTACATTATGCTATGGATCTTTGGACAACTAGCAAGATAGAACAAATTCTGTGGCAGATTTGATCCAATCAGATACAATGAGTTGTCTAACTGTTCCTATCAAAGTAATCTCTACTGAGTGTGATTATGATTGACATGGAATGCTATCCTTTTCCTGATTGGCTAAATCTGTGTAGAGCCGGCTGCACTCATTTGTCTACTTCTTCAATGCTGCGTATATTGTGCCTTTAAGAGCACAAACACATAATATAGGAAACACTTGGATGGATCCCGAGTGCTAGCTGATTGAGTCACAGAGACTTTCTCCTAAAAAATGGTCTAAGCGCCCAATTGGTACAAAAAGAGGTGGGGAAAGATGAAGTAACAGGGTAAAGGAGGGGCTCCATGCACCTGTTTCATAGGCACCTCATCAGTAAAGGAGTGTTAGCGGTACATTAAACAGGGAAGGGTCCATATAGCAATAAACTGGGAGGGTACAGGATATATGCTAAAAGGTAACAGGATATAAACTTGCGAGGATACTTGGTTAAAATAAGACTGATATAGACTATAGAAGACAGAAGTGTTCACTGTGTGTATTTAAACATATGCTATTGCAATCGATAGAGGGCAGCTTGCGGTCAGAGAATTAGTTTTTGGTATCATATACTAATAATAACGTAATAACATAATATCGTAATGTACTGCTACTACAATGGAGCACATGCACTAGTGGCAGCCATGCATGTGTGTGCATTACGTGACAAGTGACACCGAGTGAGCTATAGCTAAAGTGGGCGGGAAAATGAATCAGTCCACATGCGTGAGTGAGCGATGCTCAGTGGCTGCAACAAAATGGCCGCTTGGCTTGTGAACTAAACCGTGAGTGGCATGCGTGGAGAGGAGACAGAGGAAAGAGAGAAATACTGTACCAATTGGCACGGGGCATCGAGCCCATCCAGGCCAGGCTGCCCCGGCTCACCCTTTTCACCCTTAAAGCCCCGGAAACCCTGTTTGTAAAGATGACCTGGGAGGGTTACTGGGAGAGAGGTGGACGGTGCTAATCCCCAGAGTTTGTCCGCAAGAAGGGAGGGAAAGTGGGGAGGGGGGGGGAGGGGACGGCAGGAGCAACCCTGTGAGCTTACAAACACCAAAACCCAGCCTTATCTGTCACCGTTTACCTTAAAGGTCACCTAAAAGTTTTGTCAGTTGCGATGAGTTAAGTGAAGGGACTTTGAATGTAACCATTCTTCGTTCACGCATCCTTCCGCTCATATAGCCAAATCAAATTAGAGAACCTCTGAGGTCTTAAATTGTAAAAATGTAGTGGTTTCTAGGCGGGACTTTGCGCATCTGTTCAGCTCAAGAGTGCTCCTCCCTGTTTTGGTTCCACGGTCCTACGTGGTCAGGAGGTGGTTTCCCGCTCACTGCTGGCACATACCAATGGACAGGGAGCATCTAATCCAGGGGCACCCTGCTCTCCTTTCTCGCCCTTGGGCCCTTTTTTGCCCTTCTTTCCCTTCTCCCCCTGTGGATACAATCAGTCGGTCAAGTCAACATCAGCCTGAATCCCTTGGGACAGAACTGCTGTTAGATGGGGAGGAGGGGCGGGGATTAAAAAGGGATCGCTACGGGTCGTTGTTAGAGAGGTACAAGTACCAGGAGGAGCCACATCTTCTAGAACATTCTTTGGGAACGGAAGAGCACAAAGGAGTGGAGAAGAGAGCCAGTCGTCAAGGGAAGGTCAAGGGGAGGTCAAGGGCACAAGGGAAGGAAAAGAGTAGCAGGGAAAACACCTCCGGAGCAATAGAACACAATCAATCACATCCGCTTTACATTTTATTAGCTGAGACTGTATCCCTCAATACTTGTTAGGCAGATATTTTCTGAGGTCAACAACAGAACCAATAATCTTTCTCAGCGTTACGTGCAATACAATTAGTTATATGATGAGTTATATGAATTAATTAATTAATATGTTAATTTTATCTGGGGTATAAAGTTTAGTTTCTTTTTCATATAAGAGACAACATAAATGAATTCAGACTTATGACAGAGGGAAAATCAAACCTTACCAAAGTAGCCTACCATAGAATGGGATACAGTTTCATTGACACATTTAACATAAAATCACAAAATAAGTGGTTTTCTGTGTACAGTAATTGTGACACACACACATACACACAGTTAGTATTGAAAACTGCAGTTCTAAGAGTCTACTGTTTAAGAGCAGAGTTAATGTCAAGAGAAAAGATGTGTATATGAGTAGTTGTCATGCGATGGAAAGTGAAGCGGATAGAACACAAAGGTGAGTTTCTTCTGTCTGTTGTCAATGGACTGAATGTTCTTTGATGTTCTGTGATTTATGTTCACACTATGGTGTGTTAAAATCAGGTTTCAATGCCTGAAATATGCATTTTAGAAAAATGAGATGGCAAATCAATGTAATAGTGGATAACAAATGTTGATTTGACAGAATTGGTACAGTATGGTATTTACCATGATATCATGAACCATGAACATTCTTTATACACTATTTGAAACTAACTTTATGCTATCAGAAATCTATTCAAATAAAAAAAAACAATGGAGTACAAAGCAATTTAGGTTAACCTATCATACATTTATCATACAATAAATGTGCATCTCACTTTGCATACCAACAGTCTAGTCTATTAGTCTAGACTACATTAGGTGGACAAACCACGTCCAGAAAGTAAAAATCCTCATACAATAAAGTATTTGTTCCACCTATATTCAGACAATGTCATTGGTTTACTTTAGCTGGTAGGTTGGGACAGATTCCTGGTCGGGATATTTACTTTTTGTACATCGTTAGTACACCGCAGATAAATGACTTTGGTACTGCATAGTGGTGCAAATACACGGTCAGATATTACTGTCTAGACCTAGTTTGTACTGTGCACCTATTCCTATTCAAATTCCATTGACATCAGTTCTTGTCTGTCATGTTAAGGGGTTGGTCAAGCCAGTATAGCATCTCTACATCTACCTTTTCTCCTCTTTCACCAAGATCGCCTTTGTCTCCCTTTAAGCCTGGCAACCCCTGTGAAAGCACAACTCCAGTTCAATTACGGCCTCTTAGGGAAGGGAACTCAAGCGCCAGTCAGCTCTCCCTTTTCTGACAGCGCTTTAACTTAAGCACTTGTGAAGGGGGTCGAAAGTGGGGCGATGGAAAAAGAACAATAAGATCAAATAAAGAAATTAGCGAAACTGAAGGAATGTGGAACAAGGAGGAAATTGCTCTAAAAACACATCACAGCTGCTACATTTGGCACAGAGTCTATTAGATGGACACACCTTTCACCACGATAATCAGTCAGTCATAGGCTTTATCTTGCTATTAGTTTCTAATATTTCATAGCAGAGCCGATAGAAAGTATTACATTCCACTCACATCCAGGCCAGGTGTTCCAGCAGCTCCCTGTGAAGGAACACGAGGAAATAGCATTGAAACGTCAGCGGTAACAGTATTATATTTATAGTATACTTGTGTATATTCGCATGAAACTCACAGGTAGTCCATAAGGCCCCCTTGGTCCAGGTTCCCCGGGAGCACCTCTCTCACCCTGACACAGATCACAGCACATCACAAACTAATCCCATTCAATGACGTCACAACTGATGCACACATGTTGTACACTGTGTACTGTGTGGTTACAATGCTCAGGAATGATATGCGCTGCATGTGTGCAGTAACACAACAAAACACAGACATTCTTAGATGTCTCACCTCATAAGTCATGTGTATTAGCAGCACAGTCATATAATAGTGTGCTATTATGACAGACAGGTTTTAAAAACAGGGGTTTGTCTTACTATGTCCCCCTTTGGCCCTGCTGGCCCAGAAGGCCCTGCTGGTCCATCCATGCCCTGCCAAAGAGAAACCATGACAACCCTCAGCTGGTACAGTACACTGCCTCCTGACTGTGATTATTTGCTATTACTACAGGCATCTTCTGAAATCACACACAAGCTTGACATAGACGGTTCTGAAGGTACAGTAAGCTCCCAATATCACCTTCTGCATCCACATTTAAAGGGCTATTGTTCAAATGTATTTAAATTAACCCACCCACCCAAAAACAAACCAACATAAAACTACCCAACTATGTGCTAGTCAAATAGCTATTTGTAAAATAAAAAAAAGTTTTTAAAAATCCTGACAGCCGATGCTAGCGCATGCACTGGCCACAAAGGAATGTGTACAATGTTGACAGAATGCTGACACGATGCTGACACAGTTAATGTATGAGTGTGTGTTAATGCTGAGTTAATGGCACACAGGACAGACAAGAGCCTTGGCGTTCTGCTGTGGCGGATGTTTGTAACGGTATTTAGCAACAAACTCAAATGACCCTTACTAAGTTCAAGAAACAAACGCTTACAGGAGCACTTCAAGGGAACCAAATGAATAGCACCGTTGGACAGTGTGAGAGAGAGAGAGAGAGAGAGAGAGAGAGAGAGAGAGAGAGAGAGAGCGAGAGAGAGAGCGAGAGAGAGAGAGAGAGAGAGAGACACTGAGGATGGAGATTGGCGAGGAAGCCTCTTGGTCAAAATGACACTCACCCTAACGCCAGGCTTGCCGTCTAAGCCGGAGGCTCCCTGTCGTTATGGATGTATGAGTGACATGGACAAGGCGGGATTAGTACCAGATGAGCACAGTGGAAACAGACACTTAATTGCTGTTATTAGGGCAGGTTGATGGTAGGGTACACAACCACTAAATTACACGGAGGTTTGAGAAAAGCAGTCGGCTCAAGCAAATAAACATAATGAGACCAGACTACGGTTTGTACACACATTCCAAATAACACACACACACACACGCACACACAATATAAATACACACATTCTCAAACAAACTGATATTTGCACTATTGCAGTGTTCCCAACCATTTAGACCTGTCAGTATGTAGTAGCTGAATATCCATCACCACAGAAACCAGTATGACAAATATGATCAATTAAACTGATAGTACGCAACATCATTTATTAGTAGTATTATGATACTAGATATTATGATACTATGCTTTTTATTACTTGCAGAGCTATTATACTATTATGATATTATGATGATAAATACACTATATATCACAGACATTATGCCAAAATATTACAACCACATAGTCCTGGTTGAAATCCACTGCACTAGCATGAAACAAAAACCCTCATTAAACAATCCATTAAATGAAGCAAGATTAAGAAGAAATAAAACACGGGGTTATGTAGATAATGGCAACCCGTAGTACATGTACAGTATGTAATCTATGTGCCATACTTACGGGGAGACCCAAAGGTCCGCGGTCACCTTTGTGTCCTGGTTCACCGCGCGCGCCTTTTGTGCCATGAAAACCAGCCTCACCCTGAAGAGCCACACATTAGTGCAGGTTAGCGCCCATCAATCATTAGTCTACAAGAAGCAACATGTTGGATCTGAGTATTCAGTACACTGTAGATTTGTTGTTCCACTTAACAAGTGTAAAAACCTCCATGTCATTCTAATTTTAATTGTCATTTTAGACTGCCTTTTTCATCCTTCACATTTTCCTATTCAGTTAATGTTGCCATTTGAATATACTGTAACATGCATTTACTTCACTTTGGTATCTCAACGGAAGTTGGAGGATAGGTCGAAATGAAAACGAGAAATTAGCTATTTTGGAATACATCTTAATTGACACCATTACATCTTTCAGAGAGTAATATTATCTACATTATAATAGACAGATTATAAAAATAGCAGAGCCACTGCAAGTGCTTTCAGACAGAACAGAACTCTTTATCTACTGCACTTTACATTAGGTGGAACAATAAGCCAGTTCTGATGGCCAGGCAGCCTTGACAACTATATGATTTAGAGAAAAGCAGCTATTTAATGTAGCTATAATGCATAATGCACGCGTCATCATTTAATATGTGAAGCGGGTTATTCATTTAATTTGTTGTAGATATCTACCTTTGATCCTGGAAAACCATGCGGGCCCTGAAAAATAAGAGAAAAAAAGTTATCTAGCATTTTACTGTTGTTTTTTGTTTAAAAAATCCAATTAAAGTAATCCAACACATTACTGTACAAGTCCTGCATGTCCTTGTTTTAACAGGTTATGTTGTAACACGTTGTAACTACTGTAAGCGCACACACAACTTTTAACACTAAACTCACCATTGGCCCTGAGGGGCCATGCGGTCCTGGTGGCCCCGGGGGGCCAACAATCTGTGAATTAGATTATTTTGTATGATTATTGCCAGTATTATCAATAGACTACATTTCACAATAAAAGCACAGAACATTTTATATGAGGACATTTTAAAGGTAAAGTCAGCTATTGCAAGCTAAATCTAAGATATTATAGTTTTTGTCAGATTCAACAAATATCTCCTTGCATTTCACTATTTTATCGTTCTCTGTGCGTGTTGAAAAAATAATATGATACTTCTACACAACCCTGGCTCCCTAAATAGTCACACAAACAATGAACAAAGCCTTACCACTACACTGCTTCACATTGCATTTTGACGTGTGATGCGCCGCTGCGGAGCGATATGGTTTTGATTTGAGCTCAAAGTTAGCAAGAATGACTGACCATGCCTTTAAACGAGCACTTCTGACACATTGTCACATTTTGTAACAATCTATATTAGTATTGTATCTGCTAGAACAGCTAGAATAATAACTGGGTTATGACTTACTGAGGGACCTTGTGGACCAGGCAGGCCTGCATCTCCTTTATCTCCTTTCATTCCATTGTTTCCCTTCAGTGGGAAGAGGTGCATTACACACACAGTACCATGCAGCAATGAGATGGACTTATGGTCCCTGTGCACCCATACAGATGTTTTCAGGCAAGTCTTTTCCAGTTGTTATTAAATCTTTAAAGATTTCCTCCTCACACCTGTTGTGAGTATTTTATAGTGTGTTTATTATTATTATCATTATTATTATTATTATTATTATTATTATTATATAGATTTAGGGAGATGTCAAACACATTTCAGTGCACGGACACTGACAGTAGGGCTCATTTAACGATCTAAGCACCGTGTCTAAAGCCCGTTGTACGTGATGCTGACGCGGTGCTGATGAGTAAGCACTTTCGGGACTGTTTCTCCGCTGTGCACACTACCCGTGGACTGTGTCCGCCCAGCAGCACTCTCTATGTAAGCAGGTCATGATAACCATTGCACTGCCTTGATCATGCAGTATTAACATAATATTATGCATGTTGTAGGACAGCAAACGTATAACCACAATATATTAACATATGACCATATTCAGGCGAGGAGCAAATGTATATAAATAGAACGTCGGCTCCACTCCAGCTTCGTGTGCAGTGTGCAACAGGCTTATAGCGCAAGGTGCAAACCCTAACAGCAGATAAACGGTCGTTGCGCCAGTCCCATGACTGAAAAGAATTGTACTTACCATCTTCATTATTCATGGGTGTAACATATACAAAATCAATCAATGTCATCTTTCAATCCCTTTAAAAATAAAAAAATGCACTTGGACCTTGGCGATTTGCTATTATACCGGCGGGTTTTGAAAGAGCACGAGCAGACCATCTACGTAAGCAGCGAGATTCCAAAGATCCCAAAAATATGTTGATGTACAGTAGGCTACACTAATAATAGTTCACATTGTACTCTTTTATTCTTTGCATGTTTGTGCATTGCTGTGCGTCCCTGTGTGTGTAACAAGCAGAGTGTACATTCGTTGTCATAGCCGCTACTATCTTGATGTTCTGCGCCATTGACTCTACGGTTTGTTTGCAAATCGTGCAATCACTTTCCGTTGCCTCAAGATAGCAATGCCCCCGAACACACCTCGTGTTTAGACCAACACACCCACGGGGGGTCAAATGGGTTCAAGTCCATTTGTTATTTAAACAACGTGGGGACTAGATGGGAAAATGACAACTGCATCGGTCTGGAACTAGAAAAGACACTTGCATTCGCCATGCTTTGTGCCACTACAGCCTATGTGGCTGTACTGGGACTTTAACAAAGCACATTTTGCTATGACCACGAATATGATGGATTCTTACTGGTAAACCAGGCAAACCAGTCGTTCCTTTCTCTCCTGAAGAGCCAGGGATTCCCATGTCTCCTTTGGAGCCCTTGTAGCCCTGAGTCAAGACAGATATGGGCATTTATCATTAATCCAAGAAATAACTATGGTGGTGTTTGCAAACACCTTCATGTTTATCTGGAAGAATACAATGTGGCTGAACATTACTGTAAGTCAATGTCTGTAAGGATATGAATGTCTTGGTCAAATGCCTTATAACAATGTGTCATGGTGGCTTGCTAGTGAAGAACTTACTCTTTCACCATCCAGACCAGGAAGGCCAGGCATACCTTGGTCTCCCTGAGCAAATGATAATGACAAAGTTCACATCTTTGTAACCCAATATATCATCACCCACTTCTGCATCAATATTTAGCAGCCATATATATTTGTTATAGCATATTGAGGGAACATGCCATCAGTGACATAAGACTCAAGTTTAACATTTCCGGAGATCCGGCATAAATGGCCATGAACATCATGGCATCATACGATTAGCACCCAAACTAGTGTTTACCTTTATACCCTGTGGTCCTGTTGGCCCGGGAGGTCCAGGTGGACCCTTGATCAACAGAGAAGAAGTCATCAGAAACAGTTCCCAACATGAGACAATCGTCTACCAGATCACAGCAAGGCCTCAAGACAAACACTGTAAAAACTGATTTTGTTTAGTGAGTAGAAATGTTAAGGATCAGTTATCCACTTAAATTACATTTAACATGTACCAAAGCAATACATGAGTGTTAGTTGGAACACATGGATAAATAATCATTTGAAAATAGTATTTCACTTGAGACCACCTCCACGAATATCAATCCAATCCAGTCACCTGAATGGCTTTGACATTTAGCATTTAGCATTTAGCATTTAGCAACAACACCAGCAGGAGCCACCAACACAAACACGAGAGCTCAGAGTTGCCAGGTTCAGATTATTGTTAGGCGAAAACACGTCAGAGTTACTTGGCTACATGAGAACAGGGCAGGGTAACACTGGGGGTGGGTGGGGGTGTAATTTGGCCATGCAATGACATAGTGCATCTCTCGTGGAGATGACACATAGAGAATAGAACTGAATTACCGTTACTGTAATAGTGGTTATCTTCTGTAGTACGTCAATTGGCAGATAAACAGGAGGAAGTGAAAGAGCGCATGTTACTCAACAAACAAACCTTTGTGTTACCAATCTTCTATTCTCCACTATATGTCTATATGCACAAGCATGCCATATCTTGACATCTTGTCAAGAACCATGTTTGTAGAAGGCATATACAATATATTTGTAATTATAAAAATGTACATTTGCTGTAGATTGTATTTCATGTAGGTGGTCTGGCCTTTATAAAATACCTTCATCTCTTTATCTGCAGTTTAGACTGCTGCACACTTAAATTAAATTAAACTAATATTAAAAGCAAAAGACTTCCCTTTGATTATTCATAAATATGTAAAGCAGCTGTACATCTGCTCCTATAAACCTATTAGTCCTTGTCTAACCGCTCGGGCTGGATTATTAATAACTGATTTCACCTTTTCTCAGGTATAATTTGGATGGATAAACTATACTGGAAACTAACAACCAATTGTTGTGTTAGTGATAAACCCATAACAAAAGCAACATGGTCAAGTTAGGGAGATGTCAATCAAACTAGGTCTGTCAATGGGATGAGCTCTAATCTGTCACTCAACATCAACAGAGTCAACGTTAAAAGGAGTGTTTCTGACCTGCAAGGCCTGCTGGATGTTCCCATTATAGTCGATGATTTCAGTGGTGCCTTGGTCCCCCTTCTGGCCTGGAGGGCCCTGGCATGGGTAGCATTGATAGACACAATGAAGAATTGGATCACAACATGGAGGTCACATAAAGGCAATAAATGTTGTAATTGCCATTAAGTTCTCTCTCTCTCTCTGTATTACAGACATGTGTTATTATATTTTGAATATATTTATATATACTGTATATATATATATTTATATATACTGTATATATATGAAATCATGAAACAAGTTGATTACATGAAATAATGTATTTAGGAATGCAAAGTCTTGATCATGTGTCCTAACACTATGTGTATGTATTTTGTATAACATAACAGTGTAAAATACATTTATACAAATCCTGTTATGCAATATATAGCATTGATTACATACCTTTGGGCCCATAGATCCTAAATCTCCTTTGTCTCCAGTCTCGCCCTAATGCACAGCGAACACATAAAAAAAAAAAAATTAATAAATACATTAAAAAAAAATATATATATATATATATTACACACAGTATACATTGATATGCTGACCTTTGAACCTTTAAGGCCAGGTGTGCCAGACTCTCCTGGCGACCCCTGCAAAAGAAAACAAAGCATTTCCCATACACATATAATTCAAATAACTTTCGGCATGTTTTTATTATGCAATTAGGAAGCATATTTCCCAAAGGAAATCTCAGACTTCCCAAAGGTAACACGCCGACCTTTTCTACACTAAAATCCAACTTGAAATAGAGAATGTGTATATTTGGACTCCATGGAGAGGTTATTCTCTGGGGAAGGGCTGATAGTGCCCAGTCAGTGGCAACCATAAACAATGGTTAACTCATTTATATCTGGTTTACATTAACAGGGAAGGACAGAGAGTTTAAGGCCATAGCATAGCCTTCTGTTCATGGCTTAAAAGTAGGAGTAAAAGGAATGCTTTGGAAATGCATCATTCCTCTTATTCATTGGCAGCCTCTCAACGTTTTGAGTTGTAGTGTGACGCTAATGACATGTCTGTAGAGGGCAGCAAATCCCAGTGAGTGAATCTGTGTTGATGCTCTAAAGTGGGATGAGAAAGCATCATTCATTCATCATCATTCTGAT
The DNA here is from genome assembly GCA_026546735.1 of Forbesichthys agassizii. Lineage (NCBI taxonomy): Eukaryota > Metazoa > Chordata > Actinopteri > Percopsiformes > Amblyopsidae > Forbesichthys > Forbesichthys agassizii. Next base: position 11,119 of record JAODLL010003802.1, read on the forward strand.
GATAAATGAATGACGTTTTCTGTCTGTCTGTTTTTGTTATTCTATACATACAGTAGAGAGCAACAGAGAACAGTGACTGCCCACGTTTTTAGCATTTTGGTGCCAGAAGTAAATTTCTCTATTTAATTTTCATAAAATCCTTATAGAAAGAGTTTTAAGGCCGCGTGTCCACCAAAGCTTTTTTTCCGCGGCTGAAAACGCCGGTCGCTCTGCTGAAAAAGCCCAACTGACAGCGCTAGGAAGCGTTTTTGGAAGCGCAGCGTTTTTTCATCTGAGACGCTTTGGTTGCTTTAAAACAGAATCTCCGTGGGAAGTCCATCCATCCATCCATCCATCCATCCATCCATCCATCCATCCATCCATCTTCATCCGCTTATCCAGAGTCGGGTCGCGGGGGCA